>JAQIWI010000441.1:0-32336 GCA_034698825.1 Deuterosminthurus bicinctus | reverse complement strand
ATCGTGTGTGTGTGTGTGTGTGTGTGTGTATGCTTATAAAGTTAAGGTGAAATGATCAGAGTTTTACGTCCTTCATGCTTTCCAACGGCAGTTAGCACAGCAGTAGAGCATAGTAGTATGCTTTCCGTCAACAAAGACAAGATGCTATACGGAGAGGGGGGTTGGTTGAAGGACCTTGTAACCCCCCATTAAAGTCTGAGCTTGAACGGGGTACAGAACGATTAGCTATCACCGACAACCGGGGAGAGAGAGAGAGTCTTTATGCATACAACTTCAAGCACTTTTCACCGTTCATCAAACTAAAATGGAATTTGCCTCCTCAGCCTTTCTGTAGCAAATTTAGGCTGATGAGATACACATTTCCTCCTATGCTTTCTGCTCCACGCACCAATTTACATACTCGTGCACGCAGTAGGTTCATCCTACATGACCATGTAGATTGTAAGACCACTCGGAAATGACCCTGTATGTATGTGTTTGTACCTTACATTGTATGTGGATTACATGCATTACCTGGGCGGATTTAGCATCATAATGCTTGTGCTCTGTACGTATGAAGTGAACCCACGGATCCGTACAAAGGGAGGAGATTCAATGATGCAAAAACACATCTAAACTTATCTACTTGTGGATGAGCTTGATTTTCCATCATTCTACGACCGCGATTATGGATCACAAGGTTTAACATGGCCATCGAATCTAGCATCCGCTACCACTTCTTTGCCTTTTCACTCTCATACATGCACATTGCGACATAGGACTGACTGACTTAAGTATACAAAGGATGACACCATGTGAACCCCTGTTTGCGCTGTCTAAGCATGCATTCGCCAAGTCTATGTAATGAGTCCATGCCTCCTCCTCCACCACCTCCCTCCAGGTGTCTAAATTGCCCTACTCTCAAACTCTTTCCTTTCAGCTGTAAAGGATACCTAATCGGCTGTGAGGAAAATTAGGTTTTTCAATTATGCAACTCAGTGTGTGTGAGTACAGTAGAATGTGCTCTGAAGAAGTCCTTGTACAGATTTGTCTGCTGAACAGACTTGGAGAACGTCGGACTGTTTGATTCATGATGCGGACTGAAGAAGCAAGAATTATTGGTGGAATGTAGGGAGATAATACGTAGTATGATTAGTTTCATTATGGTGTATATTTGAGGATTATTAATTAAGGAGAATGAAGGATACGAAATCCAGTTTTAGACATGCCAAATCTCTCGTTGGCTTCTTTTAAACAAGATAGCCAACTTTGGTCCGTACACTCGGGGTACACTGATAATACAACCAGATCATTAGGACGTGACGTGATACTATAGATACGCAGTATATGAGTGATCTGAGGATTATTAACACAAAGGCCTTTCGACCATTCCAACTCACCTTGTGATCGTGGCCACAGGAGATGAGCTACCAGGCAATGTGTTGAGGAGTTGGAAATTGTGAAAGTAAACTTATTGGAAAGCCATAAAGCAGGGTGGGGATACTTTGGAACAAGTCTTATCATTTGCTTCCATGAGGAGGTCTCCCGTATGAAATTCGAACTCTCTCTCCACGTATTTCAGCTTGGTTCACATTACAAAGCTCAACGCATTTATCATCACGTCTGGACTCGATTACTGCAAATCATCTTGGCAATTAACATGACCGTATGTCAGTCTACGAGTAGAAAATCAACATAAAGTCTTCAGCCCATTTACAATGGCTAGAGTAAACCAGTCTTTGGAGTCTCACAGAGTTTCCGCACTTTTTTTGTCTCTTCTGAATCCATTGAAAATTGCAAAGATGGATGGATGAACGTGAGTGCGGAAGGGGCTGAAGGAGTTGTTCATCTAGATTTAGATTCTACTGCTGCTATAAACTTCCTTCCTTCGTCTTGTACATCCAAAAGCATAGCAGCGGGTTTTAGGGGAGCAAGATGAACAGTGCCGAGGGGGAGGTTGCTGTCCACAAGAAACATACATAACCCTTGGTGGTTGTCCACACCAACTCACTGTCGAGAAACTAATGGACAAGCATCAAGTGGTTGCTGAAGGAATAAAGCACATGGACAAATCAAGATTGTGAAAAAAAGATCCTTTTGTTTAAACTCCTCTCGCTACCATGTCGTCAGTCTCTGCGGGGAATATATAGACTGTACAGCGGGTGAAAAATCTTCGGGCTAAGGCCGAATGTAAACATGAGCTCCATTACACGTCCTTTGCTCAAAGAATCTTAGCCTTCTTAGGCGTATTGACATTGATGATGCAGGAGGCTGTGTGTTGAAAATGTTGCTACCATCGTTGATTTTGTCCTTACATCAAAGGCCGACCTGTACTGCATGTCAGCTTGTCTATTCCATCCTGCCTTGCTCCATACTCTCTAATCCAACTTCCTCCTTGAAGCACTTCCATATTCCTTATGAAGTCATTAGGTCTGCTGATGAGTGAATATTATCCAAATCAAAAGTAAGCCCTGTGTGTGATGTGTCATTTCCTGGGGAATCTGAAGCTGTACAGGAAGGAAAGAAGACGGAGACATTGATGCGGGAAGGAATTAAGTCAAGCATTCAATCATTAAGCTCCTTCTCACTTCTCATAAACGAGGTGTAGGAGGGGGTATTGGAAAAGGAGACACAGATTCCTGTGGCACCACTGCACGATCACTGCCTTGAATTAAATTATGAACCCCTTTTATCAAGTCTACCAATATTCCTGTAAGTTATTAACGGAGGGACTCCATCTATGTAGTGGTAAATTTTGTAAAAAGTCTATGGTGCGTAGTAGTCGTAATAATAATAGTTGTTGTGGCCCAAATGAAAACAGTGAGGTCGTGACATGTGCGGAGATTGGAGAAGAAGAAGAGACCTTGTGTATCTTACGGTTCTCTGGATTCGAGCAGGCTATTATATGATTTATAGGTTACAATCGAGCAAGAAAAACTGCTGAATAATGACCATGAGTTTTTCCTTTGTGGTTCTATCTGGACAAGTCTATAGAATTCGATAAAGCTAATGCACTGTATAATGAGTAATCAGTCTTTCTCCTTTTTGGCGGCCCGTGTAACGGTGTAACAGCTTTCTCCTTTAAAAAGAAAATATTGGTGTTACGTGAGACGTTCAAAAGGTTGCTCCTTCATGTTGCCAATAATGAGCAAAGGGGATCATTCACAATGTTATTGAATAGACTCGGAACTCAGACATTTTTTAGAGAGAGGAAAGAAATATTCAGGGATGGGACCACACTACATCACTCAAGTTTGCTCATCCATAAAATAGTCCTTGCGAGTTACGTACACAGCAATACACACGATCGCGCATTGAAGGAGCTAATGAAAAAAGGGGTCAGTTATCATAAAAAATAATCAAAAGCATTATTTGTATTATCTCACACACTACGTGTATGTCTGACTGAAATTCATTGAGCCTAAAATTTCTGAGACCTTGTTCTTACCTTATTTCCACGTTTCATTAGCTTTTCTGCGGCTCGTTCACAAACATCCCATAGGCTGCTTACCAGTGCGGGACCTGGATGGTTGCGGAGGAGAGAATTTTCACGCCGTGTCCTTTCGGAACATATGTATTCCCACCAAATGGACTTGGAGACCTAAATAGGTCTCGAAAACACATGCAAAGTAGCAAAAGCGAGAGGTCATCACATGGCATACGCTTTCTTTCACAACATCCCTGCGGCAGTACGCTGACCGGACTGAAAACAGATTCTGATTGTACTAATAAGCTGCCTTTCAAAAAGGCAGCTCCAAGTACAGGAACCTGGGCTGGAAAATTTAGAATTAGAGCGGCCATGTGGATCACTGAGGAATCAAGTCAATAGTGAATCTAGGTTTATCGGCATTCTGCCATGTTTGATCGATGCAGCAACCGCAAGGGAAAGTCTGCATGCCTGTAATTGGGATGCTCAATTCATGAGGAAATTGATGCTTTTGGAAGTAGCAGCAGGCTGTTGAGTATGATCTTCGACTCTACTGACAACAATCGTCCAGCTGACGAAGATTTTAACATGAACAATGTTTCCATCTTGATGCACGTGGAGAACTTGACAACGAGCTCTTCCCGAAATAAATAAATAACTTGAAACACACTCCAACGAAGAGGTTAACTTGTAGCTTTATTGCTTTTCAATAGTATGCAGTGTAAAAGGGTACACAAGCAACGTTGATTGAGAGGGAAAACAAGTTTGGAATCATTGAGTCTTATCACATTCTTTTGATTTTCAGCGTTGCATCCTCCCTCCTCACAGCGTGATAAATTCCCCTGTCATCGCTGCAAACGGCATTTCAAAATAGCTATACGTCATCTTCATCCCTTCAACAATACTACTTTACTACCGCTATAACAATACACAATCGGTTTCAGTTTGCGATGACGATTTAATTCATAATGCGATAATCAAACTAAAAATACAGTATAGCCTCATGCAACTCAAACATGTGAATTATAAGAACAGACGAGCAAACAAAACTAATTTCCCCATAATTATTATATTCGCACACGTTTAAAAATTCCTTTGGATTAAGCAAGGAGATTCTCGTCCATCATATTAGAACTACAATGGTTCGCGAAAACCTTTGCTTGTAAAAGTTACTACTTTGAGTATAGCAGGATTCTACTTAAATCCAATTCTACATTGCATTCATACGATTCCGACAATCTATGATGCACTTGCACCCCGCTCTGCGGGGGCTCGATACATGCCTTAATTTACCTTTCAATTTGAATTTTGATACATGCTCACAGGCGGTTTAAGTTAACTTAAAATCATTAGGTTCAGCCCATGATTTTATAAAAGTTCCAAGGTTGTTTCTCAACTCTCAATACCTGGATTTCTTTGCGACGGCTTATTATTAAGTTCAGTAGTTTGCTTGTTTTCTCCGTAAATTACATGTACACATGTGCATTCAAAACATACACTAGTAGTAAAACTTGATCAAGGTCTTTAAAAATCTACAAGAATCACAAAGCTGAGATGCAATATAATGAAGGCAAAATTGAGTCAACTTGGTTTATCCACAGGTTAGCACATGCAGCGTGATAGCACTTTCCGCCGTAATCCAGCAGGCTTTCCGAACTTTCGCCGTTGGATCCAACTAAACACACCCCACATACTTTTAGAACATCTGAACATTCTGCCTCTCTTCCGTCTTCAATTTTGGCCACTGTTCCCTGCAAATAAAATCCACTTATGAAATCTAATCGAAGCATCTGTAAAAAGTACGCTCATTGCTCCCCCATACTTACCATTGCGGGTGTTCCAAGAAAGAATGTAGTAAGTGACTCCCAAGACGTGACGACATCGTCGAAAACCTGCTTCACTTTCAGGTCTCCACCCATTTTCAACCAAGACTGATGTATACGACGGGCAATCTGGTAAACTTCGATTAAATCTGAAAATTCACATGGCGATGTAATTACATATTTTCAAATAAAATCAAGTGATTATTGTTGGTTTCTTTGCTTACTTAATACATATGAATGTCCCTTCTCGTTTGTTACAATTTCGCGAACGACTTCACTAGATGGGGCGGAATTTAAAACACTATGGGCTTGGGTGATAAGTTTCAAGCAAGATTTAAGGCACCTTGTCCATTCCATGGTGCACCTTTCCCGTTCCTGTAGAAAAGATTGCATTAAGGGTTCATTTTAAATCCAATATTATTAGTAGTTGGTGTGACGTTGCACTCACGTTTTCAATTTCTTCTTTAAAACAGCTATACTTATCGTCAATCTGTGACTTGAATGTTTGACGGGATGCTTCCGCGTCCGGTAAGGGGAAGTCTTGAATTCCACTGACGCTGGAATGAAAGGAGTCTTCCGTATGTGCTTCGCTTCCGTTGTCTTTTATGTAAGTTTCAAACTCTAAGTTGCTAGTAGTTTCTGGGGATGCTTCGTTTTCGCCAGATTGCTTCCCCTCCCCGGATTCTACGTAAATGCCTAAGTCCAGGCTTGCAAGTGACTGAGTTTCTACTGGGCTATGTGCCTTTCTTTTCGTAAAAGCGAGTAAATCTAAGTTGTTCGACTTCATAGTTGGATCTGAAGGTTGAATTTGTGAAGCTGTGGAAAAGTCTCCAAAATCATCGCTGCTACTACACAGAAATGCTGCTTTGGATGGAACTCCAAAGTCCAGGTCTAATTCAGCAGGGATAGGAACATCTTCCATTCTATCCTCAACATCGCAGGCTAAGTTATCGACAACGGTAGGGCCAGATCTCAAGTCGAATAGATCGTCTATTTCCGTGGAGAATGTAGACTGAAGAACACCACTAGGCTCATAAGGTAGAGTTGCTATTGGGTCTACAGGAGAGAATCGACTGTCATCAGGTTTAGGAAGCGTTGGGGATTCCGTCAAAATGCATGAGGCTTTGGCTATACGGTTGGTGAGTGGCTTTCCAGAACTGTGAGAAGTTTTCTTAGATTTTCCAGACACCTTCTTCGGAATATCAGTTTTCAAAACAAGTTTCGGACTAGGAGGAACTACAGGAATAACATATTTGCTTGGTGCTGCTATAGCTTCACTGAATCCCACAAAATCCCCAAACTCTCCATCACTGAAGGACGAATTATTGTTACATGTTGATTTCGGGGTGGTTGAAACTATTTGAATAGGGTTCGAGCTTGTCACACATGATGACGCAGTAGAAGGCAAATCTCGAGGTTGAGAACTGAAGGCGAAATCCAAGTTCAGTAGATCATCTTGCTGAATTAGGGGAGCACTAACTTGAATAGGGTGAGGATGAACTGCAGGCGGAATATTTCCAAAGTCTGCCACATTATTTGACCTACTCAAGGCGATGCTCGGAGCATGAAAATCCAAGTCAAGTGGTGTCTGAATTTGAGGTTGTGGATGATATTCACGACTCCCATGTTCCACACCAAAACTTTGAAACTCACCGAAGTCTGCAGAATCTGTAGTTTCAGTCTTGACAACTTGAATGACATCATCACTGACTAAGGATATTTTGTGTTCAACGTTACGCACTGATTTCCCCACGCTGTTTTCCTTACCCAGTGAGTCGAAAATCCTCCTTTCTACTGCCACATCGTCCATGATCCCTCGTAGAGCCGAATATCTGTCTTCTTCTCCAATTAGTAGACAATCTCCTGATGGATTCGAGTTTGAAGAAACTGCACCCGAGTTAATCGAAGGGAGTGGAGGTCGGACTGGAACAGCTTGTGTTGGCTGATTATGATGCTGGGGGGACGCCGTAGGAAAACCAAGATCGTAGTTTGCCAACCGACATCCCACTGCACTTTCCTTGATTTTACCCCTCCCTGCACCACCAGTATGAATCAGCCTTTCGGGTGTATTTGCGGACACTGTTGTCGAGGGATTGAAAACTGCAGATGGTGGAGTATAGTTATTTAACGTGAACTGTGGTTGCACACCTTCCATTGGAAACTTATTGGTCGGATTGCCTAAAAAGTTCACTGGAAATATTAGAAATCTGATAACCTTCGTACGACTTAAAAAACTATACGATGATTCAATCTTACACGTAGGAGCAGGAGGAGCACTTTGGAAGTCAGAGAACTCATCATCAGCAGAATCACTAAACATCTGCTGTTGTAGGCAATCATTATTGTTAGAGAAAATGACGTCCTCATTATGCCGAAGATTGCTTCCTGTCTTCGGATACCCCCCCGCCTGGAACATAGGGTTGGACAAGTTCCCTTGTCCGTTGTACATTGCACCTGGTCTGGACAACATGGAAGCCGGCTGTTCAACACAAATTTTATCCAGCATCTTGAGACATCATTCAGCCTCTGCAATAAACAACAATAATTATTCAATTATTGTTGTTTCAATTCAATTATTAAATGTCCCATATATGGGATATTTGGGATATATCCCAAAACAAGTAACTCCAAATTGTAATTTATCCTCACAACACAATCCATCCGTTCCTTGTATGTAAACAAGAAACGGATAAGTGTACACACTAAAATATTCCAATTAAACATCTCCTTATCAACCAGCAGAATACCACATTTGCTACTAAACTACCAGCTACAAAACAAAAAATAAAACAATAATCTCCCAAACTTTCACTTCGAGTCTCTCTGCCTGGCCAGTCCATTCTTGACAAAATACACTTACCTCAAGGAATAAGCTCCGTTGATTAACTTGATCATTGAGGCACACGAAGGAATCATGTACAAATCCAGTAAGAATTACAGTCGATTTTCGCCAAAAAAAAATTATTAGAACAACTCAGTCAGGTGTGCTCCTTCTTCTCTACCGCCCGCATATGTTTCTTTCTGTGTAAGCCAGACTAATTATAAATCCCTCCTGTCGCTCCGAATAACTGGAATCAACCTCCAACTTTATTATTAGCCAAAAAATAATAATGGATAGTCTCACTACTCAAGCTATTTGGTACGCTAATATAATTTTCCGCTTAAAAAGGGTCGAGGCCTCTCAATATAGACTCACGTATAGTAACTACACAATGGACAGGAATGACGAGGGCGAGATAGGCATATTATCGCACTGCTCACACACAAGCAGCTCCCTTTCCCTTACAGAGTGCTTGCTGGTGAATCAACACGAGGTATTCTCATTCCCTTTGCGTAATTCAAAGACACCAGAAGAGAGCCAAGCATAACCCTTTACCTGCGTATAATAATATTATTATGTATTTACACACACGCAAGTGTATTCCACTACATTTCATATTACATTCACATGATGATGATGATTGTAAACAAAAGCAAAAGGATTGTGAGCTGATCTCTGAAAGGAATCCAGGCGTAAATAAAGTATTTATGTCTGTGCGAATGGCGCAACCCCGGAGGACATTTCATGCCACAATGAATTTCTCATCTCAACATTCACAAACTATTGCTGTAATAATCCGATTACTTGTTCAAAATGACCGAGAAAAGCTATATAGTACATCCTGACTCACTCACAGATGCTCCTTCGTTAAGACAGGACGTGTGCGATAATAGTCATCATGAATGGAGGTCGAGAAACGAGGCTTAATTACAACAGGAGTATAGCCCCACACTAATGAGATCAGTTATGAATGATTTCCAAGAACGATTTAATGAGTATAGTATGGCCGTACCTATTCCTTGTCACTCATTGTCTTTATGAGAATTGTGGGAAGATAAGGATAGAAGCAAAATCGAGACGTATATGTAGCAAAAAGAAAGATGGGATGACAGTGGTGATCTCACAGTTAGAAGGTGGAATGATGAGTATAGTGCAATAATCAGTTGTTTACAAGATGGGAAACCACAAACTCTTTTATTATTCTATTTATATTTTTTTTACCAGGCAACCGGAAACAATGTTGTGATTGAGAAAAAAGAGGATTATGATTTGCAGCGGAATCTGCTCTTCTTTTGCTTTCTTCTTGTATATATGTATACAAAATCAAGTACACTTGTCAGAGAACACTGATGGTAGTAAAGCATATTGACAATAATAATAATAATAATAATCATAAATTCCATACAGGAGAATGTGGTGATGGCTTGATGATAATGAAGCAAAGCAAGTTAGTTATTCGCTTAGTATTTTCATTTTTCTTTTGCCACTTCATATGACGCTGCTATCATCGCCACTATCATCATGATGGATTGATCAGCTAAAACTGACATCTTTTCTTCATCGTAGTTTGATAAATATGAGCAAAGTGTTTAATGACCCGCGTACATGAAACAAAACTTGGATCTGTCAAAGTAAGCAGATCAAGTCTTTTTGGGCTTACAAAGTAGTTGTAATTATTTATAGGAGTCACACACATGACATGAATAACTCATACCTTCAAAAGCAGCACGCAGTAGCAAATAACAGTCAGAAGGATACACATTCAATTATATTATTACTCGCAACTTATCATCCATTGTTGTTATTACTACTAATTATTATTCTTATTATTGTTGTATTATGCATTATTGTTACTTTAATAGCTTCACTACATGTAGAGTAACTACAGCAGTTATAACGTTGATATATAATAATCATATTCATCATAACATCCACACCTCGTCTTGTAATTATACCCCAAGGGCAACTCTACAGGATTCAGTATTTTAGCGAGATTTGATTCTATTCTATATCTTTTAGACCTCAGCGATATGATTACTGTATACCTCATGTATGGGATGAACTATTGGGGGAAATAATAGAAAGGGTTAAAAAATCAAAGGGACATCTGAATAAAATAAACAAGTGTCATCATCGAAGACACTCAAGGTGTTCGTCCTCATTCTGAGGTCAAGTTGGTGACCGTAAAATGTGAAAACAAATCTAAATACTCTCATTTTCTTTTTAATTTTCCAGATAATACGTTCTACAGATAATAACAAAGACCAGTAGCGTGTGCAGTGTCATTCAGAAGCCAGTAAACGCAAATGGCTCACATGTTATTAACGCATTTATTCCCACTATATTCATCGCTACCAATGATCCTCCAAAATCACTACAGCTATCGCTTGCGATTACGAACCGATGAATTGAGATGTGAAAAACAACAATATGAGGCAAACGTGGTAATAAATCAGTAGACTCGGTCACATTCCGACAATGGGACAAAGTTTGGACCACCGAATTGCTAAATTCTACAGTATAACGAGAAGTAGTAGCATATTCCACATATAAAATCATCTTCAACAATCACACAATTTCAATACAATTACATCCAATTAACTCATCTACCTGCTTGAACATTTTTGGCCAATGGTTCATACAGATTTACAGAATTGCACGAGACCGACAGATAGATAAGTGAGGAAGCAGCTCCTAAAAGCATGCTAAAATGGAGGAAATCTATCAGTATAGTCGTAAACAATTATATAATTTCTAGGAACTCATCATTTTTAACATATTTCTTCACGCTAGGAAGTATTCACTCCACTGCGCAAACATGATTTTAAAGGCATAAATTCAACTAAAAAATTAACCAATGACTGGGCTTTACATTTACTTTCAGTATTATAGTAGTAGTGATTGTACTCCTGGGTGTTACAGACTAATACTAGCCGACGACAGGATACATTACTCCTTTTAGTGCCCAAACGATCATCAAACGAATACTTTCGCCTTTTTCATTTCTTCCTAATGCCACTGGCAAAGCCTTTCCGGCTGACTGCTGTAACCGCCCTGCTTAAACAATAGTAGTTACAATTACAGCCACTGCTATATGACCTCTTGATTCACAGAACCATACTCGTGAGTGCAATGACTCTAATAATGTCAAGCAGCTTGGTTTTTCCACAAAATCCCCGCAGCAGTCCTACACAACAATCGATCAGAAGCCCTGTTATACACGACAGAGAAAATCCGTAGTAGACAACAGTAAGGCTACGGCGCACAGAATCAATCAATACTTTAACAGCATAAGACAAGATTATTATTAACTTTTACAAACTTTCTCTATAGTCTCACTTCTTCATCTCCTTTCAATCATTTTTTCTTACATTCTCAAAATCTCTCTCGATATATATTGCTCGTAAGCTGTACAAAAATTTCCCCATGTGGACTGAGTCTATTTACATCTTACAGCCCTCAAATAAAAGAATTCCGTCATGTAAGATGTGTGTTCGTACATGCTCCATGCTACCGGGAAGTACATTAAACGCACTACCACCGATGGCTTACAAATGGTCCGTTTAGACTTATACTTTGAAAATTGGAATCACCACACAGAGTAGACATGATAATTTCTATCTATTATTTCCACGTGCTTAATAATCCCATTCATTTTATGTCCTCAGAAGTTTAAATGAGCGCCCGACTGACTCCGCCAGCGCCAATCTTGGAGGAATCTTTAATAACTCACTAGTTTAGATTCTGTTGCGCTCTGATTGTTCATTTTTTCCCTCCCTTAAAAGTATACTTCCGACATAAAACCTGTGTGGGATAAGTTTCATCATTCGTGGAAGATTTTGCAAGATATTACAATAATCACAGTTGTACACCAAATATAGTATGCACATAAACGTAAAGTGTTGTAGATCTGACCACCTCCATATATCGAGGAAGATTTGGAAGATAACAGAAAGGAGAAGGGTCTACAGTAGACATACGAGCAGAATCTTAAATACGAAAAAGTCACAGATCCTGAACATATTGCTAAATTTACCAAAAAAACAGCGCGAAGTAGTCAATATTGTTTCTCCTTCGCTAACGAGTGCGGGTACTGTCGTTGGATTTTTACGGTGAAGGTAAACAGGACATTTGACATTAGCTTACGGGGAGGTTTATTCTAAATTTACGACTTTCTGTTAAACATAAATCATATCATCCTTATATTCGTAAATTTAACAATGTATGATTATTATTAATATAGTTTATATATATATTATTATGCAAGAAGAAATTCTTTTCAACTTCTTGCAATCTGTAATAGCAGACAAAAATTTTCATTCATTTGCGTTGTGTACGAACTTATTCTCGAAGCAAAATGCAGAGCTCTGTTTCAGAATTAACACTATGGCCGCGTTTCATCAAAAGCACTTCGGCATGGACGTATCCATTATGTCATCGCGGATTAAAGAAGAGTCGTAACCGAATGGTGCGGGGCCAGGCTGCCCAAAGGTTGAGGGTCGTGCCGCAAAATGCGTTCTGAACAGATTCCCGCTAGACTGCTTTCTTGGGGATCTCGCACGAATTACGTGAGGCTTAAAAGCCCTCTCATCTTCTAAGACTGATGGAGCCACATAGGTGAAACCCTTTGGAATCATTCAGAACATAATCAATCAGCAACATCTCAAACATTAGACTTCTATTGGTGTTAATGTAGCATCTCAGTCGGTAGGAGACTGAGTTCATACCTGAAACACTAAGTTGGCACTTTCGCTTAAAGTGGAATCATCAGGAGAGTCAATTGGAGGCTGCTTGGTGAATTTGGTGTCAAATAATGATACGTCATCATCACCAACCTGCAAAATATGATTGAATACTCTTTACATGCATACATAGATAATCTTCCACTTTCAACTCTCACACGCTCCCGAGAGTTTAAAAGCTCAAAGTTTACACACAGTTTCGTAAGGCCTGATATAATCTGGTTATTATTTCTACAAAGCGCACTCAAACTTGTTGAGCGAGTTAATTCAACCATAAAAGTGCGAAAACGACCAGCTCACTTACAAGTGTGGGTTTAAAAGGAGGCTCAACTCGTCTATTAATAACATCGTCCCAGTTGCACGACTTGAAGAACATGTGTGACTTGATTGGAATGGCATCAATGGGTCCGTAGCCCAGCCTCTGGTTAGCTTGCCTCTGAAAACCGCATTTGATGACATTTTTGAGACGTTCTTTGGAGATCCAAGGAAAAATTTCCATGATGACGACAATAAAAATCCCTTCCTACCTTCAAGAGTTTCCGAATGATATCTCTAGCATCTGGCGTCAAGTAGGGAGGTAAGTTCAGTTTTCCCTTCAGGATTTTTTCTATAGTCTTTTTCCGGTTCTCAGCGGTGAATGGGGGCTGAAGAGTACAAAAGGAAAAAAGAATTCTTGAGTGACACACTGTCAACTTCATCTTCCCCTCGACTCCCACACCAATACTTCCATCCCAGTACTTACCGCTCCAGTCAACATATCATACATGAGGGCACCCAAGGACCACCAGTCAACAGCCTTGCCATGACCCACGCGCATCAGTATTTCCGGGGCCATGTATTCGATAGTTCCACAGAATGTGTGAGTCACTCCACCCTCCTGAATCTGCTCCTTGCACAGTCCGAAGTCTGTAAGTTTCACATGACCTTGTCCATCCAGGAGGATATTCTCTGGTTTAAGGTCCCTTCAAAGGAAAGGAACATTTCTTCGTTAGTCATCACTCACGCTAAACATACTAATCACGTCACACGTCTCAATGACACTCACCGATAAATGATTCCTTGCATGTGCAAATGCTCCAGAGCCAAAATGATCTCGGAGAGATAAAAACTGCAAAGTAAACACACAAAGTTTGAATCGTGTAAAAACCTTCACAACCACCTCTCTGCGTGCCACAAAAATAACGTTACTGCGGAAGCTTACCTGGCTGTATCCTCCAAAAAGATCCCCTCCCGTTCCAAATGCATGAACAGCTCTCCACCGCTCAAATACTCCATGATGAGATACAGCTTCCCATCCGTCTGAAATGCATACTTCAAATCCACGATGAAAGGATGCTGTGGAGAAAAAACAACAACATTAACATTTGCAATAGCAACTCTTAAGTCAACCTACAGGAAACCAAAATATATACCTTCCAATTATTCCAATTGAGTTATTCAGTCTCCTATGAAACTTTCAAGTAAACTTTTCCTATGTTTATTCATCCTCAATAATGTCCACAGTTCTATCCAACAAATAACCTTCACGTGTATGTTCTAGCTCATCTCTATCTCAAATTTCCTGAGGTTATCGAAAATGTCATCCCTGGATTATGTACCACTCATTACAACGTGCAACTTTGTCAATATCAGCCAGCAAGCAGCCTGCAAAACTTCTCAATCATTCAGAAATTCCCATGTTTATATCTGTACGTATTTACATACAAATTCATCTCCGCTCATAAACTTGCCCTTCTGACCTACTGACATTGAACAAAGCTATCACATTTATAGCAGCATCGAACGTTCCGGGTGGTCACCGACGTGACGAACAGCTTGGCTATATATAATTATATATGTGCTTATTTCCATATTATATGATCAACCAAGGAAAGCAATAATAATAATAATAACCATCCTCTGCTTCTGGCCGTGTGACTGCGCAACAAATTCAACATTCTTCCCCATTACCACCACAACCACTTAATTCTGTGCAAAAATAATTACTGTGTGTATCTATCTATATACACATTACTTCATGCACAGGATCGAGCTTGTGTGCAGAAATGTAGGGCATAGGAATAAAATTAATCAGTCGTAGTGAATACTACGTGATTCAAATGTGCTCGACAAAATCACTTCTCATTAACAATTCAGGCAGACTCAGCCACATGGATACAAATCCTCTCCTCTCCCGGTGACATCTCATCTCTTCATTCTCATTACTCTCTTTCTCCTTAATCTATCATGCGGGGTGGTTTCCACATGTATAATCTTTTTCCTCCTTAACTTCCCATTACTCTGTACCATGCCAACTGGAAAGATGAACTAGCAATGCCTGTTATAAGGCTGAAATGTCACTGCCTCCTTCTCCAATAGTTACAAGCCCACAAGGCCATTCCATACCGCAAAGGCAACATCGACCTCTCCTGTCTCTGCATAAATGCAACTGGAAAAATCCAAACTTTTCATCCTCATCAAGTGTGCGACATCAAAGGCATCGATATTCTCAAGTCAAGTAAGATGCCATGGCAGCATCATATGGCAAGCCTAAGACTTAAAAGCTAAACTGGCTCATAAGAAGCTCAACAATGTCAGCTCTGCTCAAGCTGTGGAGAAGCATTTGAACTTGATTCTTGTTAACTCCTTCACAACCTTCTGCAACCGGCTTAGCTCGTTAATTCTCCAAAGTCAATTGCGTAAAACTTACTCACTCTCCAAAGCCAAACTGTGAGATCCAGGACAGCAGCTATGATATTTAAGCTGCTCTCCTGCAACATGTAAGTAAGTACACGCTTAACATAGTTTTCTTTCGTCCACCACCACATGGATGCATAAGACAAACATCCATTGACTTTTCCCTGAATGTTTCCCGCATGGATACTCACTCGACTGTCGCGACGCGAAACGCTATGCTTGTCCCATCTAATTCCTTGTCATATTCTAGGGCAGTAGCACAACACATACACGTGCATGCAGTCTTCCATGCGGTCGGAGTAAAAATAGAACTACATCAGCCCTTCCGCTGCTCTCCCTCTTTAGTAGTATCCATCCATACTGCTGGCTTGCTGTCGCAGTGAACTCTTGAAAAATTCGAAGAAAGCACCAACCACCACTATACTACTACACAGCCCAACTCCATACGCTCTCCTTTCACAACAACCCACACACTCACTCCGGAGGAGTGTGTAATCACACTAAAACAGTCCTTCCCACCCTTTTCTCCTTATCCGTAATTAAATGCATACGCATGCCGGTTCTGATATATAACACCATCGTCCTAGTAGCCAGATTCTTCCAGCAAAGAAACTGCGGGTAGTAGTATTTCTATGCCTGAGTATCTGCAAAGATCAGATCAATACCGAGTTACAGAGTACTGGCATTTAATAAAATTCCAGGCCAATCATTATTGTTGGACGCTGTCACATGAAAACAACTTGAGTACGCCCACCTTTACTACCGATATAATGCTAAGATATTCGGAAAGCAGGCTAACAACAAAAAGCAACATCATTCGTAACTGGGTTTGCGGAACGAAGTCATAACTTGTACGAGTACAGAACTCAACATCGCCGAGCGGGGCATCTTCATGAGAATCACAGTGTGTTAACAGGGCACGTAAAACCTCTTCCCTCCTGTTCCAAAACGACAACAACAGCCATAGTTGCATAACGCGTTGCCAACTACTACATTACTCCTTGCAACTATAAAAGTGAAGAGGTCAAGTACTCGCCTGAGGAAGTCGAAGAACTAGTGCGTGCGGAAACGAAAGGCACTACACATGCACACGTGAGTATAGACATAGACTAATGCAACAGGCACTGACCTCCTAATAAATGCAAAGTGCATGGCAAAGATCTTATCAATTACTAATTTTCCCAATAAATGGAATCAAAGCATCATATTATGGAAGATCAGCAAAACGTAAGGTAAGTAACTTTTGCGTCGTAGAATACTCATTATTTAACTGCTTGTGGAAGCTCGCTTCCTGATGCCATGTGGAAAATTACATCCGATATACTCGTCATCACTTTTCCAGTAAGACCGTCTTTGCTAACGTCACAAAAGCTATTTCCAACGTATGGGACACGAAGTTGCACAAGTATGACTCCCACGCCATTTCGTAAGTAACAACAAAATGGTTGTGGTATTGTAAGCAAACTCCCACACACACGAAGGCAATGCCGTCAGCCCTTGACTGCAAATATGGCCTCTATGTAACTAACATTATGAATTCAATGCTAACAAGAACACAAGACCGGTGGCTGGAATTCCGTCGTCGCTTGATTGAAACCCTTTTCCCCATACACTCAGCAAGACAGCAAAAAGCCTTCCATTCCTTGGCGATGGCAATCAACTCTCATGAATCCAGTCATGTGATATCTTCCAACTTATCAGTAGACACAAAATTGACAAAACACCAATATATATAGGTTGGCGATCTAAATAACTCTCTCTCTGTCTGTTTGCATTCACAGTCATCCTGAATATACAGACAGGTAATCTAAGTCTGGTAGTGAGAACTCTCCCAATATTGCAAATCACTGCTGATTGGGTAAACCAGCTGTGTTTATCTTACACGCGCTTGAATAACCACCATGCACTTGACTTAGATGCAAAGGACATATATACATTCTCAACAAACATACCTTGACGGCCTCCAAAATGTTCCTTTCTGCTTTCGTGTGGGCTGTATCCTTTTGATTCCTCACGATGGTAGCCTTCTTAAGTACTTTCATGGCAAACACTTTGCCAGCATCGTTTCCCGTTACTTTGCGCACTTGGAAAACTTTACCATAGCCTCCTTTTCCCAATACTTTGCGTAATTCAAAATCCTGCGGTCCAGCCTTCTCATGATTCCAAGTCGTCTCCGAAATGGGATATTCCTCAACGTCCGCACTGTAATTATACCACAGAGCATCAGTAAAAAGTGTACAATCGCCCTCTCCCTTTTCCAAATTCGTTTGCTGGCTTATAAACTTACTTCATCATCTCCTGTTGATCTCGACCATCATATTTGGCGGCCTGCAAACATAACATAGGACATGCTAATGGTGACGAAATATGCTGAGAAAATAATAAAAAGTTGTGGGTAACTTTAAGTAGGAAGCATATCTGAGGTTCAAGAGATTTTGTACGAGCATCTACATTAGAAATGAGTTGGTGGTAATCGTAATATAATAATAACCATCGCGCGCCAGTCCTACTTTATTGTAGCCTTGCACACATTTTCTTGCTACACACCACAAACACGCAAGAATCCTCAATTCCTATCTACCTTCATGTACCATTCACGCACCATGCACGTTGCAGTCTATATTCTCTCACAGCATCCTTTCATTCATTGCGACCTCACTCCAAATCATGGTCAACCAACAACACAATTCCACAATATGGTGAATTATTTGAAACCTGTCCCAAATCCGAATCCTCTACTCCTATATAACACTAGCAATTTACACAACCAGATTTACATACTTACAGCCAATCACTTGACTAAAATCTGTTCATCCTCTCCTTCCTTGTATCAGAAAAATGTAGAAAGAAAATCTCACCATCTACTAGCTGAAACAACAGCTGAAAAACAGAATAAACAAAAAAAATGTTTTTTTCTTTAATCTACCTACGTTCTATAACTTCCATAGCATATCGCAACAACAACAAGGGAGACGAAAAACAGTAAATGAATCCATCTTAATTCTCATAATCAAACTTCTGGTCACCTAACAGCTGATCGAATTCAAGTTCCACCACTGAACATCTACTTTCTTTCCTACCATACTGCATGGTCTAACTCCTACAAAAACAAAAGCTTTCAGAAATAAATTCCACATGAAAATCCACCCCCTCAAATTATGTGCGTCATCAAAAGTTGAGAGACAGAAAGAAAACATGTGTTAGACAACACAACAAATGTTGTGACACATACCGAGACTTCGTCAATTTCAATGGAATCGTCATCCGAATGATGATCTGGACCATGGACAGTTCCCCCGTCCGGTATTTCGATGTCAAACACTTCTGTAGCAGCCATATCCGTCATCAATTAGCTGTACATGCACAATACACATGAGGTCTTCGAGGACAACAAAAGGGGTCCTTTCCAAAAGTCAACTTGTTGGATTTCACTCCGTGCAAATTTCTACAAGATTTCCACAACAAACAGAATGTAATTAAAGAGGGCACACAATCACATTCACAATTGAATTGTAAAGAGCGAGAGAAAGACCACCTTCTCTCTCTCCCTTCCGTAATATACTTGTAGAAGATAGAAGAGCAGCAGTAGTGTGTGATCTCTGTTAAATGCTCTCAGCCTCTGATTCACTCACATTTGGACACAAGCTGACTACATATTACGCCACCTGATCAAGGAGTACTGTGACGATAGTTAGGGATCCTCCTCATAATATAATGTAAGTAGTAGTGTTGTAGTCAAGTACTCTACTACTACTACTACTCTTCCTTGCTTCTACCACCAGCTTTTTTATTACATATAAGAATCGTCCTAGTTAGTATAATATTAGTAGTCACAGAAATACTACTAGTATCAGTAGTAGTAGTAGAAGTAGTGTACTAAATGCTGTCTCCTTTTAACTCTCACAGTTAACTCTCAGATTCTTTCAAATGCTCCACTAGCTACACACATTCACATTTAATATATATGCACCTAAGCCCTATATCCCTCCAGCTGCTATGCCTGTACTGAGCCAGCGGCTGTGGAAAGTCCCCTCTACTGCGCACCATACATACACAATACTGAAAAATATCTTCACAAAACGGAATCTTAGTATTACTTTCACAAAATCCACCAATTATTATATTCTTGTACTCCTCCCAGTAAATACATTTAGGTTATTGATGGATATACACTTAAACAAGCCACATTTCCCTTACTTTTAATAATAATATATATATTCACTGCAGCAGCAATTTCACACATACGCAAACACTCGAGAGACAATTGAACAATCTTTGCGATTAACAAGTCTGTAAATGATTTCAGAGAAAATATTCCACTTCCCACCCAACTTTGACTCTCTGAGCAAACTAGGATGAATTAGAATCAAATCCTTGTTTTCCTATTATCTTTTGTATATATATTTTTTTCTTCGATTTATTATTTCAGCTCAAAAGACTGTACACAAGCACCTCTCTCTCTCTCGCACTTATGCCTCTGTGTCTACTAAACAGCTCGGCTTGCTCGACACGGGAAGCAGACGAAGACGACGGGCACATGAGAAATCCCTCCGCTCATGGTCAGCTCAATTGAGGGTTCACTGCCTCAAACCGTAACAGCCTCTTTACCGCTAGGGTGGGCCCGTATACCGTAAATGCGGAAAGAGTCGGCTTTATAAAAAAAAAGTTTTGTCAGTATGTAATTATTGCAAACTAGTTGATGAAAAATGTACGTAAGGAAATGCTTTAAATTCTGGACGGGGAAGGTACTTTGTTTAATAATCCTGCTTGGAAATGCTGGATCATCAAGTTAAATATAAAGTGGGACCTGGAGGGTAGAATCTAAGACGAAGGGTTCATCGACACTGATTTTAACCCTCAAGGTCATTGCTTCCATAACATGTCCACATGCAGCATGTCTGTCTGGCCAAGCTTAATCTTTTAATAATAATGCTGGAAAGCTAAACTAGGAGCTGGAAAGTAATATATATGTGACAAGAGGCTTATAGTGCTCATGTTACTCGGAGGATGACACTGAATGCATGAGAAAATGTGGAATCAAGTTCCATTCTCCTTTTCCTTTTCGTCCCTCCTTCTTGTCTATTATTATGGCAAAATGTAAATATTCCACACTTCCGCCTCACTTTTCCCGCATCATGCTTCCTGGGTGAGGGGAAAGAGATTTATGTGGAAGGTCCTTGAAAGTTCATCGACTAGCTTCTGATACACTAGAATGTTTAGTGTAAATGTTAGTAGATTCTATTAAAAATGAATGTCAAGGAAGTATTATTGAAAGCGTCGAATGACCAGCTATGTGGTTGGACACTTGGAGATTTAGTAGACGCTCAAAAGTTGATATTTTTTAAAATACGACCGTGAACTTTTAGGAATGTATAAGAGACTGATATAGTGTAGTAGTACTCTTTGAGTGCATTTTCTTATCCGTCACAGCTTTAGTTGTCGTTTAAAGTCCCCCTGATTTATATTATTTTGGGAATGAATTCTTTAGCTGATGGTACCCTTCCGTGATAAGTTACGAGATGCACGTGATATGAATTAACAAGCTGTATGTATTTATATATATTGTGTATTTATATTCTAATGGAAAAACATTCTATTACGTCATTAAAGTTTTCCTAAAGGTCACTGCCTCCGTGCACGCTGTTTTTATACGACGCAGTAGTGGTGTTTTGAGTCATGTATGCATTAGTTATACTGTAATTACATTTGTCATCAAAAGTTTTCATGCTCGTCAAAAGATTTAGTTGGTGATGGACGGACCATGCGTCACACACTCGTCCAGTGGGGTCTTGTGGACTTACACTCATCATCGGTCAGCATGACAACATTGGATTTACACATTGAACACTCCTGCAGACAAGATAAATCGATGACCATGGAAGACTCATAGCTAATGACAATTAAAATTAATGCAAAATTAATTAGATCTTGCCTGGTTGAGTGAGTGCGTTACATAGTGGCTTCTTTTGATCAGCATATATACATGTGTGTATGTGTCCGACACTGACCAAATTGTATGTCACTGCACTGAGGTTCAATTTAGGTAGACTATGAAACTAATGGCTCTAATATGTTTGACAGGAACTGAATTTACTCAATGATTTATGACTTTTCTTTCGATCTAATTAGGAGGACATGTAAATGGGGAGCGGAAGCTCGAGTGAATCAATACAAATAAAAAGTTTCATCATCATATCGTCTCGTCAATAATAAGTTTTACCAGATCGTCGTCAGTAAGAATTTTCATGAATTATCAGGATCATGCCGCTTCCCTCACGTCTGTAATCTTTATTGTGTCGGAAATAACTACTGCGTTGCAGATTACCATAGCAAAGCCCAATGAATTCTTACGCAAAAGTTCTAGTCATTCCTGTCATCTTCTGTTGACTGTTCATGTGAACGGCGAGGAAATTCTTATGAACTTGTTGAATTCTTAACGTTGCGACAGCTTTGAATTCCTTAGAATCGTATGCGTTCTCATGCAATTTTCACATGTTTGGTTGAAGTCAGATGGGAAATATTTTCCCATCGTACAGCGACACCTTAGATTCTGAAGAGCATTCAACAATGCAAGATGTATCGAAAACCCATCAGGTCTCTTCCGTGTCACTTGATATCATTAGTACTGCTACTGCTGATATACAAATGAAACATGCAAAGACAGGGAGGGACATATGGTTAGTTGGAAATCAAAGAAGCAATGCAAATCTACGATAAATAACATTCTGAGAAATATTTGTAAACATTTCCATGAATGCAACAAGGCATACAAAGTTTGCATTGGAGAGAACGGAAAATTGTGAGCATATTCTACGATGTGACTGAAGGAGGGCGAGGGTTTGGTATAGAAGCACGTGTAGAACCACCTGCGATACCCGGAAATCTGAAAGCATTTCCGACACTTCTGCTATTGCAACTCAAGGATTCTGCGAGTATTTATTTAGGAAATGGATGGAGTGTGAAAGTTCAAGGGGAAACATGGGATGAGAGCATTTTTCCACGAGCGTGCTGTCCTCATGCCTCATGGGATTCAAAACGACATAATTTCATACACACAAATAAAAAGGCCAAAGGTTCAACAGGCTCACACTAGCAAATACAAAACTCTTTCAGAGGTACTGAGATCGTGTGCTGTACGTGATCAAGTCGAAAATTCCATTTTTTATGTATACAAACTGAAAACTTTGCTGTCCCCATAACGAATAGTTTAAAATCGGAGGGTCCTGACGACGATGATGCTATGTTCAACAAGAGTTAAACTGACCTAAGCCGCATGCGAGTGACCCAGATTGAATTCCCTTCCCTAAGTATTCCTTCTATTCTTGACATGAATTATGCTCATCTTCCGTCACCTTGGAGAAAAGTGATTGTAACCCACCATGTGAGATCTACCCCCGGAACGCATGACTACGTCATGAGAATGCATGGTCATGATACAATGGCAATGACTGTTTACTTACTTGGAAGTTGTGTGCCCGAGGAGTATGCATACACAGTAACTTTTGATGAAACGATTTTCTACGACGGGGATGCGTTCGGATCTTCTCCGTAAACAAGAATTGCTCGTGAGTATGAGCTTGGTTCGGGTTTCACCGCAACGACAGCATTGCAAAGCCACAGTGAGCTACTCAGTGCGAGAGTTGATGAACAACTGTAAGCACCAGAAAAATTGAAGGCCGCATATGTTAGAGGCTCAATTATTTGAGCAGTAGTGAAGATTATGGTTCTGACGCTACCTCAGCACCGACGAACATACTACAACAAACTAACTACAGCAAGGTACGCATTCCCTTATCAACTCTGTTGAATGAGCCGGCGTTTTAAAACAGTTGCATTTGCATAAATAAATGACATGTTGGAAAATGTAGGCTTGCTCCCACCGATGATAGTATGATGATTACATGTAATCTCAGATAATTCAAGAGCAACAGGCTGCAGCTTTTGATACCACAGGCAGAAAAGGAATGGATATTCGAGAATTGATCGCAGCATTTCATGTCATTACATTGCATCGAGTCAATAACTTTCATTAAGAGCGTGTAAAAAGTACAACAAGCACGTGAATTGTGTATTCATGGCATATAATATAATACTGTCAGTAGTATTTCCATAAGCGTACGGTTCGATACTATGCGAGTAATCACTTCACGCGCGTGTGTTTATGGCACCACAAATTGAATCTATTTGTACGTGTAAAATGCGCCCGACAATGGATTTAATAGCTTGTTGACGTTTTCAAAAGTAAACGGGTCTTTGCAGTAAGTTGCAATGCTTTATTAGCTCACTTGAAGCGGTATAGAAGTTGCAGTGAGTAAGGATACTTAGCTTTCTTCAATTTATTTCATTTCCTGCTTGCAGCCACACAAATGTACACCCACATGAATGCGAAACCCTGAGTAGTTACAAACAATACGCTTCTTCCCAAAATTCACGCCTGTTACGTTTCCGATGGCCTGGGTGTATACCAGTTGGGATTTCCCATTTATTGTCTGGTCACGTTCACGCTATAAATACACATGCCAAATCTATGAATTCCATGGAATTCATGCATGTGAATCAATCTAGAAGATTCGTGTTGGCAATTCGACTAGTTTTTGCGGTTAATATAATCATTAAGACTTTTAGTGGTAAGATCTTAGCTTTGAAACCAGTAACGAGATGAGACAGCAATGGGAAAGTTTACAGGTGAAAGTACAACGGCTAGTTGACCATAGAGGATGGATATACGCCGCATTCCATTTTTACATTACCTCAGGGGCATTAAGTACTAAAAAGTAGCATCAGTTCTTGCCCATACAGAGTTTAGGACAAAGATATTCTCAGCTTGCTGGACTTCATACATATAGCACTCATTGAGCCAAATAGAACTAATTGAAGCTTTTTAATTGTCTTACTCATATGCAGGCGGCGAGAGTAAGTAGAAAATCTGACAGATGGTTTTACTTCGTTACTTACAACTCGTATTTTTTTTATTATTATATGTTACGCTAAAGGTCGCCTCAAACCTGTTGATATTGTGACCCAATGCACATACGCACCACCACCAGTCATCATGCATACCTCCCTTTGACTGCGAATTCATTGAGTTTACATAAGCCAATAGGACTTGAGACGGATGGCAAGCTTGGCATTGTTTGACATTACGATAGTAATAATTTTCTATAATGTTACTACAAAGTTTCCAAATTAATTGTTGACTTTTGGAGATGAAATCGTATTTAAAATGCGAGTTATTCAAATGTAGTAGCGTGATTTGCACCTTAAATTCACACTGGTGACAGATCATAGATCAATCTCCGACCGTAGAATGGATTGAATGTAACAACTTATAAGTACAACTTTTGCTATAGCTACCTTATCATTACCTCGTTATCATGAATATTTTCAGTTTACAATTAAAAGAGTAAGCAACAAGAAGGGAGTTTACCGGTCACGCTTATTAGTGGTCAGTAATATTATTTCGGTGCTTAACCCATATTGCATGAAGACCACGTGGTACAATTGTAGTATACTGGAGGAAGGTTACCGGCTGCATTTCAGTGCGGACTCATTGGCTCGTTGTTTTAGAGATGCGTGGTCCGGTTCACTAGTGGTTGATTGCTTTGTAAATATGCGGAGAGTGATGTCATATCTTGGTATTGCCGATCCCCGGACTCGTAATAATGGGCATGGGCCTCTGAAGTGCTGTAGAAAGGAAGAAACTCGTCAAATTTTCAGTTCATGTATGCAGTAGGAACGGCCAAGCCAAGTCAGATTCCGACGGTAAGCAGCCAAGAGAAAGAAGCAATCTCAGAAAACTTTTACCTCTGGGTGTAGATCCATACAAAATAGTAAGCCAAGGCAAGGCATAGAGAAATCAGAAGGGAGCCAAAGACTATGAAAAATGGTCGTAATTTCCCTCGCATCCGTGATGGACCAGAGCAGCATGTGTCGCCGTAGCGTGTGCACGACAAATAAGAACAGCTAATAGATTCTAGTTCATCTGAAATGTAAGAGCAAATGCATGCCATTAGTTTTTCTTGTCACACGACAAAGCAACAACCTTTTTTCTTGTTTTCCATTCCTTATGTTAAATGGGAAACAGACAAAAAAAATGAAAGGCTACAAAAAATATTAATAAACACATGTAGGGCGGCAATAAATTACTTTGAATGGCCTTAAAATCTTTGGCATCTAAAATGGATATGAGCCCTTGGAGACATTCCCAGACCAGATCTGTACATTTCTGTCTGAGATGGGCAAAGTGCTCTTCATCACAGTGGTTGCTCTGAGTTTCTCTTGTCTTTTGGGGCCCTTTAGTTTCATCTTGAGGCTCTTGAGAGCTGCTCTGTGTCTTTTTCTGATGTTCCAAGAATAAGGATGCAGGAGCAGGACTATGGGCAGTGCGTGGCTGTGGACTACCCGCTCCTTCAGGACTTGGGTTCCATACGGAAATATCTGTGGATTTAGACTCCTCGTCCAGGAAGGATGATGACATGAGCACGTCACATCTCATTACGTCGCAAAATTGGCCTAAACAAACCGAGTCCTCAGCCTGAAAATAGAGGAGAAGCAAATGGTGACAAAGTCTCGTCCTTCATTTAATGTTATAAAGCCAGTAGACAAACTTACATTATTAATTACATCCGAATGTCTTCGTTCAATGTGAAGGTCCAAATGTCGCTCTAAGTAAAACTTCTTCCCACATTTCGTACATTGCCAATGGGATGACCTTGCCCTCTTCAAAGATTCTCTAGCACTGAGTAAATCTCGTGAGAGGTTCAAGGGGCATTCTAGAGGAAGAGAGACCCCGTAACGATTTAGCACTGGGCTCCAATTCTGCAGAGAAAATTTAAGCTCATTACGCAACTCTTCATTAATGATTATATCACATTACACGGCGCCATGGTGAACAATCACCCCGCATTCGAAGTACGTCAATACAATCAAGTCCACACAATGGTAGCTTAAAATAACTTGAGATAAATATTTCCAACGAGAGTGACTATTTATGAACTGAATAATTATTTAAAACGCGTCAAAATTTCGGAGAGGCCTCTTTGGTTCGAGGGATGCTGAAAAAGCGACAAAGATGCCCTGAGAAAAACATATTTTCTACTTAAATTGTGGGCCTTCGTACACCCTGTGACTTCAAACGCTACAGTGCTAGTCAGGTAAATCCCACGGCCACATAACCGGTACTTCATTCGTAATAAACTTTCAAGGAAATTTTCATGTCAACGCGATTCTCCTATCAGGGTAACATTCGCCAACAACTTACAAATTTCCAAATTTACATTGTGTGCCAATATGAGCCCCGCTATGGCTCTTAAATTATCTAGGAAAAATGTTTGAAATGAAAACTTTCGTCCCAATCAACACACATACCATACAAAGACCAATTTAGAAAACTTTCACCTTACCTTTTGCACCAGCTTCCTAACAATGGACGAGTTAGTGACATCACAAGGCTTCCTGTGCTTGCTAAAAATCGGTGTCCAGTAATCACCCACCCAAAAGGATAACATAACAGCTATTTCGATTAAAACAACAGTGAAAATACTTGAAAAATTGCAGAGCCGGCCTGCCATGATGCCAATCGATATGCAGGACGTTGTACGCATGCAGGAGGCCTTTCAATCCAGGATTGCTTCTAGTGCACTGGAAAATTCACAGGCAGTGTACCAGCGGTAGGAGCAACAGAAGTAACACACAATGCTATCTCCTTGTAAGCTCCGTCCGTTGTAGCCCCAGCAGGGGTACGGCAATTGACTCTACATACTTAGCTATCGATTTTTAGCCCTCTTCTCTAGCGAAGCAAGTACGAGCATCGCTCCGAAAGGAAAAAGCAGCGTAGAAAGCAGCGGCCTAGAGACCCCGAGGGTCCATCGCTACACGAATATACTTCTATGCATAGCAACGGCGGGACCGGTTATGAGACACATACGCCGACATGACTAAGTATGCAACTCTCAGTTTTTTTATTGCTTGCAAAAACAGAATTAAATTGTGCTACATAAATCTTGTTTGTAATTGCTTGTAAAAACGCGGCAGCTGAGCCGGAGCTTACTGAAAGATTCACCAAGGTTCCCCGTGCATCCGTCATTAAGGAATGATTTCAGTTGTGGATCATGTTCATGTATACTTGTGCAGCCGTTAGACTAATTATCATCGTTTCAGAGAGATTTCCTGTACTTCATGGACATCGAATTTTTTATTCAGCTTGATGTTGCGAGAATAATCCATAGACACTAGTTGTATAAACTCTCCAATGTAGAGACACACCAGTGTGACAGTCGTGTACATTTAGAGCTAGCATCGGAATGTAAGCTGTCAAGGCGCACCTAGGGCCTCATTCGCCTCATACGACCCCAATACTAATGGATGTACCAATATGTACACTTGAATGGTCATTATGACTATGGGTATGGTACATGGGTATGACTATGGTGAGGGTGCACAGGTCTTCTCTGAGTAAACAGATTTTCCAAGCTATACCTAACTCTATAATGGGTCAGCTAAACTTTGACCACATAAATTCGGTAGCCCTGGAACAGCAACCTCAGTCTCCGGAGATTAGCTTAATCTAAGAAAAATTGCATAGACAAACTTAAAATTACCCAAATTTCTTCTCAAAAGAAGATTACACACCGTGAGCCAGCCATTAGCACATGCTTGAAGCTATTGCGACACATTATCAGACTTTGGCATCCATTCCAAATCACGTACTCAGCGGGTAATTGTGCCAGACAATACGACATTGACGATCGACATTGATTTTGGCCACATGAAAAGTTTCCAAGTTTCGTCGGATCGTAGAGATGATTTAATAAAGGATAAAATACGACAAGTTTACAAATGAGAGGGAACAATCACAGTTCATGTGCATCATTTTCTTTCCAAGGGGTTACTGCAGAATTCATTTTGTAGATACCTTTTACAACTTACCAATGCCTCGATTTCTCAACAAAAAAAGATGGTTTTCACAAAGGAGTCATTCATCGTAATTAAATTTATTATTACTTCTATAATATGAATAATAAAGCCAGTTAGAAAAAGATTCAACTTATAATCGTAGCTATTTATGATCAATATCATCGTATTATCATTATGTTTAAAGTAACAACGAACGCAGAGTTTATCTTATCCCACAGGAAGGGTTTATTATCATTACAATAATGGTAATAATGTAGCTGGAGCACAATTTCCTATTATTAGGATTAAGAGAGAGAGAGAGTTATAATTATATGCATGGAATGAGTGGTCGGATTCTAAAACGGCGTATATAATTATCGGGTACGCAAGTAGTAGCAGTACGTATTCAATTACTTTTGTTCACACTCTATTATCATGCACACAATGGTAGTCGTTATCAAGTTGGAAGGAGGAGATGATGAGAGTGTCAATGTTGCTCGCTACTTGCTTCTTCTGGTATTATTCTCCAGTATTATGTGATGAGGACACATAATAATTACAAACAAAACATTACGTGCGTATCAAATACAGTCATCCATGCTGAAAATTGCCATATTTATCCTCTAGTTATATGCAAGCCCATCAGGATTCACAACTTTCAGTTTTGATGCAAATTGGAGCACGTGCTTCTTTTTGGACAGTAATAGAAGGATTACAGTTCATTTGTTCTTCTTGTCACTTTCACTACTCCCTCACAAACTGGCTGGCTGACTTTTCCTTTGAATTGGAAGCTCTAATTATGACAACCCGTTCTAAAAGACACAACTACGTTGCATGTGGAAAACCCGAGAAATAATTGACCCAGTCGCACTAACTCAGTTACATATTCTTTCAGTTTCAAATGAAATACTAGCCACCTATATTTTTACCTCCCTAACTTTCACTCCCTTTCTCCACAAATTTCCCTGATGTGTCACCATATCTACCCAATTTTCATATGTATGTATACCCATGCTCAGGCGTCTACGTATGCTTGGATGTAATTTCCTCTGGTTTTATTCACGCCAGTGTTGTTGGTCTGAGAGAGAAAATGAAATTATGCGTAATTGCCACAGCCTACCAAATTGAAAGGAGGGTGAGATTTAGGTCTCTCTTTGGATGCGATAGCAAGACCTAGCCACACAAAGAGATACCTGCTATTAATCATGGTGAAACCAGGAGAAAGCGTAGAGAGACAAAGAGAGAGAGAGAGAGAGACGGAAAAGCCCAGAAGGAATAAAACAGTATGATGGAAATGTAAGAGATGGAATCAGAATAGAGTAGCCACCGCATACGCTCCTATAAAGCCCTCACAACACGATTTACCAACGACTTTTACGCCCTCTTTTTTAAACAGCCCACAGCATATTCCTAAATTAAAACAAGTTTCACACTGTGGAATATCTAAACTTCTTTTCTATAATATCATGTCTGTCTGCACTGCGGGAGGACAAAGAGATGTGTGCGTTCCTCACTGGCAGGCAGACAGACAGGGTCACTTGTGTAGCCATAAATTGTACATAGGCGGGCAGAGTCATCAGTCAGAAAGGAGCAAGTGTGGGAAGGATGGCATGCTGACACATAGAATGTAGAGTACTACACCGTATAATTACGCTTTCAATTCAATGGCACTGGCACCAAGCTAGACTTGCAGGCACACAAACGCGTGGGTTTGTGTGTGGATCTGGTATGCTGAAGTAGGTAAATAAAGTAAGAAACATCATTAGTATCCTGAGTGAAACTAACAAGGAGTGACGGACTGCGAATGTAGAGCTGGAAGTAAAAAGCCTGAATATATTTTCTCCAGCCTAACTGTAACAAGTTGGCAAGGAGTGGATCTCGGCAATCGCCCTCTCTCTTTCTCGCTGCCCATGGAGACGGATCTTGGTATGGTTATTATTACTTCGCAAAAGTTGGATAAGCGGAAGGGGATTGAATTTGTTTTTTTTTTCGAGTCCTACATAACTATCTCCTCCATGTTCTCCATGGGTCCTGATTTCCACTCGTATATTAAATGAACCCGTATATTATGATGGTGCATAGGAAGCATAGATTTTTTGCTAGCGGGGCTGCTGTTCCACCAGCAACATTCATGAGGATCCACTGGAAGTCAGCAGGTTGGAACGCAAGAGGAGAAAGCTACACAATGTGACTTGGGACGTCCTAATTCATGGTCCTCGTCCACTTTTTCCAACGTTCTCCTTAGGGGCGGGGAGACGAATAAATATTGTTGTCCAAGGAGGAAGAAATAAAAAGAAAGTAAGTATACATATACGTACAAAGTCCTTTACTCAAAGTCCTTATCTGTCAAAGGTGTGCCTTATTTCGTGTACTGTGTTGCGGTAAACGTGCGTGCATCTGTGGCTTCACACTGTGACTCGAGGACGTGTGAGTTTTCCCAACGAGTCATCCATGGAATGAAAATAGCCACATTGTACACCATTCAAGTTTGAATTCACACCATGTCAGCCAACCAGTAGAGCAGGGGGTTTGTGTGCATGTGTTTGTGTGTGAGAGAGAGTTTCTTACAACCTAGACAGAGAGGGCTTCTCTCCCAGTTTACAAGGAGCAGAGACCAGGGGGAAAATTGGATACGGCTCTCTGACTGCTAGTGAAAACCACAGTCGGAGAAGACACGAAATGTCCACACATGTAAGTTCTCTCACTCACGCACCCTCGCACACACTCTCGCTCAACCTCCCAAATACACACACGCACACTCGGCCATTCTCATATGCACACGCAAGTACTTCTTCTCGTATGTAGACGCACAATCGTTTTATCTCACATGCACACACTAACTCATCCTTGCAAGTGTACAATCGCTCATTCTCATATGTGTGCACAAGCACATCCTCGCATTATTTTCATGCAAACTTCAGCGTGCCAATTAAGATGTCACAAACCGGGGATATATATGGCATGGACGAAACAACTCCCTGCTTGCAAGTCGAGAGGCTAACAACTTTCACTGTACTCTCATGCTTTGAGATGTTGCAACCCCTCCTCCACCTCCTCCTCCTTCCTAATGTTTTGTTCCACAGCAACAGAATCTCTTACATAAAAACATCCGGTGGAGCCTCCTTGCTCATCTTCTCATCTTCAAAGGTAACTGTCTTAGGCCTTGTAGGTCTTGGTAGGGTCGCAGATGAGCAGCGACCTGGAAAACCTCCCGTTGCCATTTCCACAATATTTGGTTGTGGAGCAAACTCTGTCACCATGCTTTTCGGCACAAAGTACTCTTCTACCTGAAACCATACAAGGGAGACATAGGATGTGATATCAAGTTACGGCAGCCAATAAGATGCACACGCACACACGTAACATCCTTATACACTCAAACATACATAAAATCTCATGCAAGGAACAATATTACGGTGCCAAAGTGGAAGGACTGTACGCGATACGAAGGAGGCGGCACATTCACAATGAGGACATAAAGGAGAGACTCCGATACCCTAGCATTTGTAGACCTATAATAAATTGCCGCCTGATTAAATTTTCACTTTCTATACAAAGACGCATACCTACAAGAGGACTTAAGGACATAAGGGAACTGGCGTGCGGGTAGGAAAGAGCGACAAGAAGCACTCTCTGCTGATGGCAAGCACAAACCATCAGTCTGGCTAGACCACAGAGAGAATAAATTGTTCGGATTTATGTCTTTCACGGTGACTCCGTGCAAAAGTCGTATCTCACTCAAGCAAAACCTTAAGTTCCCTTTAGCGCTATCCCCTCCATTGAAATACCAGCCAGATTCAGTATAACTTTCTATTAGACGAGACACATAAAGACGACAACCGCGAGGAAGCAGATGCATATCAAGCCAGTAAAGCAACGGACAGTCATGAAGGAATATACATATCCCAACCTTAACACATGAACTGAAGAAAAAAGAAAGAATAGCTCTTGTTGTTTTATATCGCAACTTACTA
>JAQIWI010000440.1:0-32386 GCA_034698825.1 Deuterosminthurus bicinctus | reverse complement strand
AGGGTCTCGACTACCACACAGCCATCGAATCTAGCCCAAGGTCTCCATACTCCACGCCCTCCAGACTGCTAGTAGGAAGCCTGAACCCCAGCAAGGGAAAGGCCGACTGGAAGGCATATAAAATGGTGTACTACCAAGTAGAAAATGACATGGTCAAAGAACGGAGCTCATATTAGGAAACTCTTATCGAGTTCACTGTTAAGAGTCACTGCATACGTTCACCTGGAGGTCCATTCAGATGACAGGCAAGCCAGAAATGTGATGTGAAAGTTACGTGAGTGTTGGGGCGGGTCCGTGGAATGGATCTGATTTCTGGACTTTGTACAAGTTGGATGACACACGATCCATTGTATGAGTCGAGAAAAAGGGGTAATTTTCTCCACAAATAAATTAGGGTCAAGTGGAGTTTCCAGTGAAATATTTGACCTCATTTCGTTCTGATTAAAGTGCGCCGGTTCAATGTGTGTTTGAGCACTACACCCACCTGATTAAACCCACTTCAAATTGTCCTCCAGCTTCACTGTGACAACTTTTTCCCTAAGGCAGACATAGTAAATCGTGACGAAGGAGGTGGTTCGAGAAATTCTGCCAGAGAAAGTTCGGAGAAAGTTTTCCCTGAATTCAATATGTGTACCCGTCTGGATGATCACGGCAGGATGCTCATTACTCAAGATCAAACAAAGGATACATGAGGCTTTTCTGGTTGATCATGAGAATGTGTCATGAAGGAGGGGAGCATTGAGCACATGATATTTCTCTTGTCTCTCCATATCTCCATAACCATTGAATATAATCTCTTGCTTGCTCCCTAGAAACATTTTCATATTTGCATATCCCTCAGGCTAATAGTTATACGGGAGTGGTTAATGGGATTGTCTGCAAGCATCTGGAAGATAGCATCATTACCATAGCCGTCCAAATTATAGCTAAAACGAAGAACATGTATCACACCATTTGACCTTGGATGTTGTAAGTAGTTTCCATGAAATTGATTCCATAGTAGGTTTCTTAAAAGGGACCATAAGAATGCTAACGGTTGGCTTTTCCGGCGAGGAAATGGCTGGGCTACAGCAAGTAGAAATTATGAGCCTACAGTCTCCTCCGTTCTGGCTGTTAGCCAATGAAATTCAAGCTCATTTTCAGACTGATTTAGTTCCCGTCCTTTGACTTCAACAGTCCAGCCTGAGAGATGTTGAAAAATTGCTGCGACACATTCCCTTGACATTGCATGTAGCGCCGAGCTAACAACATTGTCGTCGTCATCCACAGCAACCCGTGAGCTTGACAAGCATAAGCAAGATACATAATGGAGCTTAAATCCTTCTTATAAGCTGGCTATATTAAGATCCGCCAATGTGTTTTATATACGACCGTTCTCGTTCTGTCGAGTCCTTGCAAGGGATGAACAATGAGTTGTCAAACACAGCCAGCGAATCGACAGACATTACAAAGGCCCAATGCCGTTAGCATACGCAGAACAAACTACAAGAGGAAATTACTCTGGCCAAATGCTTTGGAATTGTGGGAAACTGAAAGGGGAGAGATAAACTGCCGTTTACCACAGCAATTCAAATAGATGTTCAGGAAATGAGGTGGGATACGTCGCGTATGCTGTGTGAGTTAGTGCGACGGAACTGGTGGACCTAACTTTACAGTAAAGGTGAAAGCGAGGGAGACTTACTTCAGGAGCGATGCTAAAGGTTTCTCCAGTACGGTCTGCCCACCAAACCATGAAGTAGGAGAAGATAGCAATCCAGAGGATGGAGCCGACGAATCCCCACAAGAAGAACTTCTTGCCACGAGGTGTCCGCGTGTCTGGTAGTGTTAAATACAACGACATCATGATTGGGAACAAGACCACGTAGGAAATCTGCTTCTTCCAATTATTCTTTGGCCACGAAATATCCAATGGCTCCTGAGCTTCATTCTCAGCTTCGTCCAGCGCTGCCAATTCCTGCACCACAATAATAATCAATTTAACATCACACGTCCCCAACATTCTTCCCTCTATAGTGCACTCTCTTGGGGCAAATCTCTTCCGTTAGTCAAGCTGGCTCGATAGTGTTCAACTATTAATGTGTATGTGTAAGTCCTGCTCCTGCTGTTGCTTGATACGATCACCAATAAAGCTCTTTGTCGCCGTCGCCGCTCTCTGTCTACATACGTGCATGAAAGCTACAAGGGTAAATGCTAGAGAATGCCAAATTTGGGGACACTGGGAAAGTCTGGAATCAATATTACTGCAGGCATTTTATTCACGTACACACAAATGACACCATTCCTGTCATTCCAAATCACGCACACAGTTTCAAGCTTGGACACTTACAGACGCACAAATGAACCTGACCTATGCCATGCGATTGTTCCATTAAGGTGAGACAATGCATCGGTGTATTCATACTGGTTTAATTGGCCTCTAGATCCTGGTCCTTTGTCATGGTCATTAAAAAACCTTGCAGTAAGTTTCCTCACGGTTAGCTTTTTTAACGAATAGTCTCCAAGTTGGTTAAACCCTTCTCTGCTTGGCAAGATGCCGCTTAACATGAAAAGGTCTCCTGTTCATAAACACTCCTTCAATAAGCCTCCCATTCCAAAAAGCCCAACTTGCTATAAAACATGAAAAAGAAAATTGCCTCCACTTTTATCTTATGGCACACAAACAAAACTTGTGGAGAAACCGAATGAAGGAAGCCAAAAAGTAAAGGAAACATGTAAGAGAAAATCAACATGACGAGAAGCTATATCCAATTCCACGCAACCAATCAGCCAGCATCTCAAAGATATGACAGTTTTTTTCCCTTTACCGTTTCAGCCCGTAAACTCCAAACGAGTTGGTTTTATTTATCTGTCAAATTGAAACTGAAAATTATATCTCGAATGTGGAGGAAAAATTGAATTGTACTCTGTTTGTCGTTGTCATTTCTATAGCCACGGAGATTGTCCAATGGGGTAGAGTTTATTTCGTGTCTAAGGAATATTTGACAGAAGGATGCGATGGAAGAGAACTCTTACGAGAATAAACCTTTTGTAACTGCCAAATAATCTATATGGACATGCTGTAAATGGTACTAGATAGCCCCTCGTTTACTTTGCTTGCTTCCAATGGCTTGAATTGTAGTGAAAAAAACACGCTATATCTCCTTTTGGAATGCGATCTTTCTCCAGGCGCTCAGAACTTCTGCGATACAGAACATCAAACTGACATGGAGCTCGGTTTGGTCCGACAGTTGGCATATCTAACATTACAATAGCAATGGTTTTTCGTTGAGAAACAGCGAGTAGATCAAGTGTATACAAAACGGATACACGCTGTCACTAACAACGCAGCAGCCGTGCCCATTGTACCAAGTCCAAAACGCTTATTCAGTAGTTTATATACATATAGATGTCTCTCCTCTCTCTGCCCTTTACGGGCACTCCAAAGGTAAATACGTATTCAATTATACGCTTAACTTGGCACTCACTCTTCGTGTCTAGTATTTACCGTGGGTAAATATATGTACATGCTATTGATTGTTGGAAAGTTGGGTGTGCTGCAACATCAAATGGACTCGCTGACATCGTGATAAAAGCCTTGAGATATTATAATTCATTACCTGAACGGTAGGAGCATCTCCGTTGGCATGCTCTTCACCATCCAAGGTGGTCAAAGGGACGTCAGAGGGTTGAACGGAAGGGGGAACTTGTGCAGGTGCGACTGGTTTCGTCCGATTGTTCGCCGCCACAGTGTTATTTGCATCCGTTTTGGCAGCATCTAGCAGAGCCTTGAGGGAAGCGATTGCATGCAATTGTGTGGCCTTTTCATCCACACGACCTGAAATATAATAGGAAATTTATTTGAAAATTCATTTCCACGCCCTCTCAAAACATTGTGGGTGGAGGACAAGTAAAAGCAATTAGGAATTTCCAATATTCTCATGAACAGACGCTCCTCCGTGCACGAACGCACGGTAATTAGTCCCGAAAAATCCTTTTTATTCATTCCCACACGGAATTTTGTCTTAGCAGTCAACCAATTCCTTGCCTTAATGACCTTCGCTCTTTGGTTTAGCCTCATTAGAAATCATTTAATAACACATTTAGCCGACTGGGAAAAGGGTCAAGCTAAACAATGCATGGATCGGTCCAAGTATAACAAGAAGTTTTGGACCACATCCATTATACTTTCTCAGCTACGCAGGAACCCTCGCCGTCATTTCTAATGGAGAAATAAGGGTTTGGTATGAAATGGAAAAAATCTTCTAAATCATCGCCAACTTTCTGGTAATGCAGAAATCCATTTACTACATTTGAGACAAGATTTTTAGCCTTGGAATTATGACATGGAGAATTACATCCGTCAAAGGGATATTCCTCGAAAGAATATTTTGGTTTAATTGCAGCCAGCGGGTTGAAAGCGTGTGCCTGTCTCTTTTTTTCATATCACGACCACTACTGAGAAGAATGACGAAAGAGCGAGATGGAGACGTGATTAGAATCTTACGGCGTTTTCTCTCTTCCTTACACACACTTTCTCATCTTCTTGCTCAACTTGATTTTTAGCTGAACTGCATTCGTTTTAAGCTCCACTTTTCTACTTTTCCCTCAAGTGTACCAAAACCTAATTCCCAAAGACATTTAAAAGAATTGAGGGGATTCGTGAGGTTGGCTACAAATGTACTATAATGCTGCTCATATGCACACATGCACCGACGTGGACACTTGGAATGGCATGAGAGTGTCTTATCTAAATGAATCCGATTCTGACAAGCATCTTTTCAGTTCTGGCTCATATGATATTTTACGTGTGTGAATTTGAACTGAAGGATTCTTCGTGGCATTATGTTCTGCATCTTCAACAGAGATGAGTACGTGCTACATGTACGCCTGTGTGCGTTATTTGTTACTGAGTTCCTGGAAATTGTAATATTCGGAATTCTTGTCAACGCATGGCGAAGCAAGCATATAGATACTCCCTCTGTTTGCAGTCCGCATTCAATTGAGTACATGCCGAGGTACTTGACTATATGGAAGTATTGTGGGACACATTCAAGTACACTCACCATCATGGAGCGGATCAATAGACTGAATCATGAGTTGGAGCAATCCATGACGGAATTTGGTGCCGGAATGAAGAAGCGGGATAGACCCGCGCCGCGCACCAGGTCCACCGGTAGGCGGTGGTTTCAGATTCGCACTTCCTCGCTGTGACTCATGCCCACTGACCGTCTGTACAGAGGCTTGACTACTTGAACCGCCGTCACTTCCTTTCTGTAATTTAAACAAGAAAACACATTTGTCAATACAAGCTATTTTTACCCGAAGATTTTGCATCTAATCTCAACAACATTTGATTCTCCTCTACAGAATGACAAGTGATAAATAGACAAACGATGAAAAAATGTAAGCAGCAAAATAGTCCAAAAATGTAATGCTGAGAAGGGGTCCTTTTTGTACAGGTGTAGTCCCTTATTCATCTACCTCACTGATGGCACTGTGCATTGTCGGCCATTTCATACACTCCAGCACATTCGTACGCCTTCTACTACTACCAGTTTCCCTCAATATTTTCACACAACTCTCACATTTATTCCGGTCCTCCGTGAAACATGATCATCAAGCCAACAAAGCCAGTCTGTGTGAAATTCCAACTCAAGTGCTTATTCATTCGTGTGCTTTTTTTGTGTGTACTGTCTCCCTTTATCACGATCTCGTATTGATATTTCATGGCTTTATTCTCACAGACGTGGCGCTTTCATGTGGGCACGGAGTATTGTACACAAGAGCTCAATTCACGTGGACCTCCAACTGAAGAAATGTCTATGGTGCCTTTGATTTTGAATTGAATATTACCTGTTAGGTTGAACAGGTATTAATTAAAGCTCTAACTGTCCTCATTCCGATCCTCACTTTATACCTTTTCTTAGGAAACCAGAACTTTTGATGATGTATTTATAGTCCTGTTTCCTGTTGTAAACGTTGCAGTAATAACTTAGCAGTCTGAGCTGCTGGTGAAATTATTCCAGTCCAAGGCCGTGTACGGTCCCATAGAAAACTTTAACGTGACCAATCACAACTGCCAAGGTAACGTCAATTTTCTCCATGACAGCACACACCACCCACCAATAACTATACGTATGTCAATCCTAGTAACTACAACATTTTCAATCCACTTCATTGTTGAACAGACACATCCATTCCATCCAAATGACATTTCCTATGAAAAGGCCTTAATCACCCAACCGTTTCCTAAAGCGAAATGGCTCCAATATTCGTTTTATTTTCAATGCACACACTTTCGCATCAAACTGCTTCTTTCCTGCTGGTTCCGTCATACTGTCCGCAGCGTTATTCAACCGTCAATTCAAGAGATTCCAACTGTGCACATTGAAAATTAGCCAATTCAACGGAATCTTTAACGCCTACAGCAGTGTTAAGTGTGAAGATTCAGTAGGAGCGAAATTTTCTACACCATATGGAGGAGTAAAACTTCCGGTATACGTGTGCAGGATCATGGAAAATCCGCATTGTCAGGGGGAAAGGAAGGCGACGAGAGTTATCGATTTGTCCGACCGACTTAGGAAATCCAGTGGATCGTAGAATGACCAATATAAGCCGCATAGGTTTGTGGACACTCATAATATTCCTTTCTGTGAGGAGCTACTTCGTTCTCCATTTAGTGCCCAGTCGGAATATCCTTTCATCGCCTTCATACGCACACTCCTTTTGTTCCACATTGAAAGCAAGTGGTACGGTAGAGCTAATAGGTAGTCTGCGAAAATGAATGTAACACAAACGTAATTCGCGTAAACGTGAAAATTCCTATGGCAAACCATGTTAAAATTATGTTTACGATGACGTATATATTTCTACGTCGTACCGCGCAAACTGCCTTAATACTAAAATACATGTGCACAGTACCTAAACGGGCTCAGGCACAGTTTCTTTCCCTTGATCAGGGTGAAAATCTTAAAACTGTAGGGCATTACCAAGGCTAATGCTACTAATTTGCATGAAAGAACTTGCCATATGGGACTAAACTGTTATCGTACATACAATCACCCACACATGACACAGCTGCGTGTTGCGAATAACCTACGTCTAAATTTCTTTAATTCCACTCAATGTAAAAGCCTGTCGTGGCTTTTACACAGTAGAGCAATACCACATCCTTACTCGCACCCACATTACGAATACACAGACACACGCATACAAATGAACGGACGGAAGTAGAAAACCACAGATATACTCATACAAATGCACAGACACACACAGTCGTTATACATTTCAGAGACCGTAAGATTAATTACAGGTTGCTCCTACAGAATGGAAGAATTCCGTGCCAAGCAGCACCATTTGCCAAAAAGACTATAGAAAACTCAAGAGAGGTCCTTTCATGGTGTGCAATTTCGGCCGAAAATAACCGGCAGCAAGGCCATTGAAAAATAACTTTTTCCCCGTTGAATCATCCGCCCTCCGAGGAACGATTGGAATGCTTAAAAGTCAGCATGACGACCAAGCCCATCAATAAGTTTCTTCGAGCATGTCTAATTCAGTTTCCAACAACCTACTTCCCATCACTCGACACCCTCAACTTTTAATTCCCATTAGAATTAGCAAAGTCAACAGAGTTTTAGAGCGTGAATGTTATAGCCCTTTTTATTAATTTGCTATTCATATTCATCGCAACATAGCAATTCCCTACTATAGAGCCGAGTATTTTTGACGTATCCTCCGTCGGCCTGACAATGACGAATTCCTCCACTCGAGAACATTCATTCATGAAGGTTGGAGGAGTGTGCGTGCTAATGCATGAATATTTCTTGTGCCACACGCAGCCGGCTCATTGCAAAATCAATGCTATTTACAAGTTTTGACAATCGATTTTCCTCCCTTTTTCCTCATAAGACTACTATGCGCTCAACACGTGCATTGCAGAGACTAAAAAGTACATTACGACAAAATCCATCTTATTGGATCCGAAGCGAGGTTCAGTGCTGGACGTGTTTCCATTTATCAATTCCTCCCATTACACTCAGCCCTTCGGTACGCTGGCAACTTTATTAGCCTGCGAGCTTGAAGAGGAGGAAAAGATGGGAGTTGAGGAGGCATGGAGCTCTTTCTCCGCCTCTGGTCAACAACATCATGATCCGACTACTTAGCGAACTGGAAGGTCAAAGGAAGCCCATTAGCTCAATACTACCATAAACTGCTTCTGTTTATTTCCACTAATGGATCTGCTTGTGTAAGTCTGTAGATCAAATAAGTGAGTATCCAGATCGACAAGGAAACTCATTGAGCAAAGGAGTTCAACTTTTATCACACTTCCTCCCATCATTATTGCTTCCTTACTCTACTGGAAATTGTTTTGCACGAAACTACAAGCTCATATGTGAGCGGTACATGGACTCCACCCATGGCTGACCACATCTTGCTACCCTCAAGGTCGCGAATTCCAAGCATTCAACAGAGCAGAAAGTTAGCCCTAACTTTCTTATCCCACCGAAGGGAATAAAAGGGGGAAAAGAGAAAGAATGGAAATTCAAATTGAAATTTATCTCAAGTCCAAAGTTGTCCCGATGGATGGATGTGGGTGCACGGAGCTGTGCAAGGACGACATTCCGCCTTTATCTAGTAGACGTGCTTATAAAGCCACTGGATATTTTCACTTGACTGCGTTTCTAGCTCAATGCCTCGGCGTCTTGAGCCGCTCAAAGTGCGGGTGCGGGCTGCAATGGCTGATCTTCCCCTATAGAACCAGTCGAGAATTCCGCACCAAGATAGTTTCCAATGACTTCAGATAAAAGGACCAAGGAGACATTAGAAACAGAACAGTCTATGCCTTCTTCTCTGTGTTGAAAGCTCCACGAAAATTTTTAATCCAATCAAGCGTAACACAGATCATTTGCCGCGTTACATCAGCGCTTCAATACTCTGCCTTGCTTTCCCACGTTTTTTTTATTTCTCTCCCTCTCACCATCATGTGTAATGTATTGAGGCCAGAACCTCCGCAGAAATGGCTGATTTAAATTGAATTGAAGCTCTTGTAGCGTGTCGTCCCTTGCTAATTTGCCTGAGACATGCAAAAAAAATTGGGGATAGAGATAGAGTGAAAGAGAAAATTTGGGTGCGTAGGACATTAAAAGGCGCTGGATGTGTACACATTAACCCAGAGCTTCACAAATACACGGCTATAAATCAGAGTTAAATCCTTTGTTCCAACAACCTATTTTCTTCCCTTCGTCCGCCTACTCTCTCACATTTCCATAGTGGGAAGCATATAAGAAATAAAGGCACTGCTGGTGGTCTTCTAGCCATCTGTAGCTGCGCAAAAATTCCGCGCATTTACCAGGCAAAACATTAATCACGCCATACAGAAAGAGAGGCGAAGAGACTTGTAGAAAAGCTCTCTACGTTGTCGCTCTGCATGCATCACATATACTGGAAGTCTACTTCAAATCTACATTCTGAGCCAGTGCCAAAAAATTCGAGAGTGAAAGAGAAAGGAAGGGATGAGCTTAGGGAAAGCCTACTTTCTCCACAGCCTTCACGCCTGGACTAATACAAGCCAGGCTGTCTATAAGCTATCAATTTATGCACCCCATTTGCACACATAACACACATAGACTGAGAAAAAACCTATCTCAGCTCAATTAACATAGAAATGGCTAATCATTCCTACATCCATTGTCTCTTTCTCTACCATCCAACAAGAACCGTGACAGATGCAAGTTTAGCCAAAAACTTCGTAATGAGAAAAAAACCCACAACATAAAAGTCAGTGCTGCTCATGTAGAACCGTAATTAATTGGAATGAACAGCGACATGAATATCTCATGGTATAGTTTATACTGTGCTAGGTGCGGGCATTGAATCCGTACGTGGCTTTTCAAAGGCTCACCTACATTGAGACAACACGTTGAATTACCAAAGGAACAAGCCATTCTCCTTTGTCGCTGTGTCAACGTATGAATGTTTGAGGTAGGAATTACTACGATACACTCCATTACTTCGCCCTAATTTCCATAACACGTAGCAACTCACCACACAAAAGCCTCCCTAGCTCGCTTAACTCCCCATAAAACCGAATGCTTCTCATTTCACAATGCAAAACTCTCCTTTATCTCCACTCAAAGTCACTCTGATGTGCATGTGCAAACCTACACGGCTCACTTAATGTACATTTATGCCAGTACCCGTAGTACTATCATAGTTGTTACAAGTCGAAAGGAAGATAGAAGCAGCGTGTTTCTCATGCAAATTACATCCAACACAAGCCATCATATCCATCTCATGAATTACTAGACTCATGTAGAAATGGTCGAGAGACGGAAAGAAAGAGTTGAGGCGCACGTGTGTGTGTTTGTACCTTGGGCCACCAGCACGGCTTAGTACTCCCAGATCGATTTAACCTGAATTCTATACTGTCTCAACCATTAGCGTCTTATGAGCTTTAGTTTTCTACTTTGAGGCGTTCAACTTGGAATCACTACTCTCTCTCTCTGTCCTCCAAAACTTTTCCAATCTTCCGATCATCATAAATATGAAGAAGTAGAAAGAGAGAGAGATTTGAGGAGGAAGGAAAAAGGCCCACACCCTGCTTCCTTAATCCTTTACCTTGCATGCACTAACCTCCAGCTCTAATTATTCCCGATCACTGTGTATTTGAGAGAGAGAGAGTGTGTGTGTGTGCATCTAAATGGAGGAAGCGAGCCGAAGGCAAGCGATTTCCTCCTTCAAGTTGAACTCCTTTGACCTCAGGATCATTCGTAGAAACTTCGGTAACTATGTTAATACTCTGCTAGAAAAGAGATAATTGATCCCTAACAAAAATTGATGGGAGGGATAAAGGAAGTAATTGGATGCATGAGAAACAATTCCTAATGCTAATTCCAAAAGCAAGTCGGTCATCCCAATGATTTGTACAGAAATCTCCCACGCTCACATGGATATTGAATCATTAGCCAACGGAAGGGTTAACTTGAATAAACAGAATGCGAGCAGAAGCCTGACTGATCTCAGCCGGTTGGAACCAGGGCAAATGCATTGGCTGAACAATTCATCAAACTTACTCAAATCAATTTCTTCATCATATTTATGCAGTGATCCACTACGAAAGCAAGCTCTTCGACCATGCAATTTGCCCTTATGCTCACGGAGTTTACGTCATTTCACAGCGTTCATTACCCGTTCGCTTCTTACATGAACTCACATTTTCTTTTTCTGTCATGACAAAATCAAGGGAAATTTAAGTTTCATGTAAACTTCTGACAGAGAAGAATAACTTTAAAGGAGGGATTATCATGGGACGGGATCAAATACAAACATATACGTACATAGTTGACTTAAGCGAAACAACATGCCATCTCTTCGTCTCTTTTCACCGCATTGTCTGTATACACCACGTAAGTCACCATGCATTTACAACTAAAAGTGTACATGCGGAATAAAAAGAACACGCTGCTTTTGACAGAAAAAATCAATAGCTCATCTCATTCCCCTATTTTTGCAAACTCATCAACTTTTGAACTTGTTTCTGTAAACTGCTCACTGTCATAGCAGCTCCGGAGCTGGCAATGGTGGAAAATGTGCTAATTAGCACAGCAGTGAGCACTCAACGCGTAGGTTGCTAAGGTTTAGTCTTCTGTCTTTTTCTCCGAATATATTTCATGAGGATTAACCCCCGTCGCTATGACAACGACCCACCAAGCAAGGATCAATAAGTTCCCCTCAGTAATCCACATTTTCGTTGCGGCGACTAATTAATGTGCTTACTTTTGTGTGTACGTGGTCAAATTTCCCGTTTTCCCGCATCCCCAGCATGGATTAGCTATTCAAGGATGCCCTTGAACTGCCTTTCTGTGTAGCCGAGGCCGAATTTTTTTCTACCCGCACTATATACATGGTTGCACATTTCCTTCTACTCAATCAATCCACATGCCATTGATGGTAGAGAACATGCAAATTGATGTAATCAAGACAGCATTCGACGGCGGGTTCTTGCCATTCATAAACAAATTTAGCTGTTGTGAACTTGAAAATATAATCAGATTTTTGCGGATTTTCTAGCTAACCAAGTTAAATGAAAAGGAGAAAATAAACATCCTTGCAAAACTCTTACAAGTCTTGCAGATTCCCCAGCAAGTTTCATGCCAAAGGGAAAAATTGGGCTGAGAAATTCAGACAGAAAAGCCTCAGCTGGGTTAGTCACTCGCATACCCAGCGGGAAGTCTCACTGTTGTTCCCAGCAACGCCGTTTTCCACTCCTAAAAATCATTAGGTAATCTAAGTGTCTGGTAGAACTAATTAGTTGTCAAATGAACCAACTCCCATGCACTGAGGTGAGCCGGATTTTAACGTGGAAAGAAACAAGAGAAACTTTAGCAATTAATCACTGACGCCTCATCTGTCCGGCTGTAATGACACACTAGAATACTGTAGGCACTGTACATTGTGCACAGAGGGTAATCAGGAAGGATGTATACGAGTGATGAAATCTGCCTTAACACCATGTTGCTCTTTTTACCGTAATTAATAGCTTTTTATGACGTGAGTGTCGGTCCCTAAAAGAAAGATATTGAAGCAGATGAGTCCTTGAAACACTACTGAGAGGATTTCATGAAGAAATTCGTGAGTGGGACCAAGCCCTTCGCCACTCTCACCGCAAACATTGGCACTCCTCCTGTCAGCCTATATAGCGGTAGTCGAAAAAAATGAACCCTCCATTAGATTCCGTCTATCGCTGCACTGGACATTTGAGTGGAGACAGAGAAAACTCCATTCAATCTTCACATGCACACAATCCTCTCTGACAAGCTGCAGAGGATGACGCGGTAGAGAAAATCCATTTAAAGGAAGCGTGATAATGCAGAGACAGCTAGAATGATGGGAATATGAATATGCAACCACGCGGCGTAAAAAGGTGGAATGAATACAACAGCCGTTTTCGACATCAAATGAAAGTTTGCATTATGCACACACAAACGTCCATTTGCCATCGTCGGATGGAAATCCTCAGAAGACCCTGGAACCCACGTCGCCTTCAAATTCCACACCCGTCAAATCTACTCAATTCACCACTTCCGAATACAATTCTAAAAAAGTATATGCTGCCTTGCAAAGGGAGAAACTGGAAATTTGTGGAGACATTCGGAAGTCGTAAAAATATGACCATTATGAAATTTCAGTTATTCAAGGACAGGCTGGTTTTACCCATGATGTACGTACCTAAATTTATATGCATGTAAGTAGGCCGAGGAAGGAAATACCACTAGTGTAAATCAAGGATGATGTACACACAAACACACACACACACACCGTGTCCCGCACACTCAACCGAATAACAGATGTTGATGCAAGGACGTAAATAAAACAAGAAAAAGCCAGGGAGTGGATCAATGAAGAGCAAACTGTGAAGAGGATGACTATATAACGTCAACAGTGCTTCAGCTATATGATACATCCTCCTATGATAGAGAGGGGGAAAGTACTGAGAGAAAGGGACACACACACAAAGGTAGACATTATTATAGAAAGACAAATGCAAAGTGAACTTTATGCTTTTGAAACATGGCTGACGTCAAGGATCCCAATTTCCTATGCTATATTTTCAAGTCGCATAAGTGTCCAAACAGATTGGAAATTCTATACTGTCTTTTTCAGTCTCATTCTCCACATGTCTCTAACCGGCTGTTACCCTCGATACGTCGTCTAAATGAAGCTCACGATACACTCGTCTATTCTGTATCCTGGTCACTCTTTGACCTTTGTTGTCAAGAGGAGGCATTGAGTTGGATAAAAATGAGGCGTAGAAACTAGTAGAAATCTCATAAGAATTCGTGTTTGGCAGACACATGAAAATCGATTCTTAATCCATTACAGACTACACGTGCATAAACAGAACATTTCCGGGCTCTCATTCTCGGGGTACTTAGAACATGCGCTGCACAATTCCTGGATTAGATTGAGATAAGGCGAATGTGCCATGCAGGGATTTCGCTCTGCACTAAATACCTCTTTACTATTGTCAGCCCTTGAACATGCCTCAATAATTGTCTCTACAATTACACAGCTCACATAAAATTTACCTTCGCCCATTCCTTTCAAGAGCCATCATTCCTAAAGGGTTCTCTTAAGAGAGGACGAAGATCCTTGTGCCGATCGAGCTGAACATGAAACTACCGGAGCTTGCCAAGTTACTAATCCAACCACGTCCTGATTTTCCAAATCGGCGGGCAAATAACTAAATGAAACTGTGGTGAATGAATCTCCCTGCAGCTAACTAATAATTTTCCAGCATCTACCTCCGGTGATGCGAGTGAAAATAGAACTGGTCCATGGAGCTTTAATCAGGCTAGGTCTCCCAGCAAGTCTCTCCAATAGTCTTCCTTTGCCATTACCATCATCACGTCTCGAGCACTAGCAGCCACAGTACAGTTGAATAGCTTCAAGGAGTCCATTTCCCCTTCTTTCTTGATTGGCCTTGCAACAGTAGACTGTGTGTAGGAGTGCCGGGAGCATACTTAAGTATCCCAATCATGCGCCAGTCCTCCTATCAGTCACACTTTCTATAGCTATACAGCTTTTCTTCAATCTAACTTCAGGCATTCTGCTATGGCAACGACATGTTCTTTCACCTTTTTTTAACTTGACGGCAGGCAAGGCCAAAAAAGAGCGGAAATTTCCAATTCTGTGTCAAGGCGCACTACAGTGAAAGTGAAATAAATGCACTGAGCTCCTAGAATCTTAAGAGGATCAGAAGGAGACTAAATCCAGAATGGTGGAAGGTTTGGAGCAGTCTTGTCAGATAATAAGCTGGCAAATAAGCAACTCTGCGGGAATTCCGGTGTTAATTCATGAGTACAAATATACGCGCAAATGAGGAAAACATTTAGTTCTGCAAGGGGGAAAGTCCATGGGATTTGCTTCGACAAAGGATTTGCTCCAACAGAAGAGTTGAAACATTTTCCGTTCAGACGCACAAAGATCAATAGGGCCGTGGGTAGAATTTAAAAACAGATAATTATGTAGGAAAAATTAATTCGCAAAATTGTAGAACTAAACCGGAGAACTACTGGATAGAATCGTAAAATATATTGTGATTTTATGTGGCCGGTGGATCCATCTAATTTTCAATGGGAAATTGGACAAAAGGTAAAATCTCGCATAGCATAGAGTAGCGACATTAAAATCTAGGTCATTTTCGAGCTTGTTAGAATTTTGTAATAAGGTCAAAATTTAACGCTCGTAAAAAGTAAGTGGACGAGTGGAGGAAGTGAAGTTTCCTGTGCGAGAAAATCCATTAAAAAGTAGCCCACAGACAGGTGATTCATCCACCGCTGTAGTCAGTCGGCCTGAAGGATCAAAGCGCCGACTTGGACTGATCATGACAATTCCTGATTTGGCTCAGAGATTCTTAAAGATCACGCCACGGACTGTGCCAACTCAAAGGCTTCAGAGTACAAAGAATTTACGACTGACGTAGACGGCTCTTTTCCTCTTCTACCGCCTACAGTCTTGGGCAAAGTTGGCCCAAAAAGAGTTTTACCGGAGAAAGTGAGGAGTGTGTGGAGGAGATGCATGGACCTGGATTCAAGCCAAGACTCCCTACTCACATAATGAAGGGCAGAGTGTATACATCATATGCTCACACCATCAATATAATCAACTGCATCTCTGGAGCCTTATCTGTAAGATAAACGGCGTCTATGGATGTGAACAACGGCGTTTCTTCATCTGTTCCACCTACTCATATTATACCTCTATGAGAATTTCCACCCAGTCCCTTAACATAAGGACAAACTCATTAGCAACCTGTACGTTAGAATTTCAAAGAGATTCTTCAACTTGAATCCTGCTTTTCATTACCAACCACAAGACAAAGATAATCAGGAAAGTTAGGAGTACCAAGGGTATCGCAAGACTTGCCTGTTACTCGGCCACTCGCTTACTACAAAAGCCAATTAATTGCCAAGGCGGCCTTAAGCTCGACGTTAATTTCAAACTTGGTGGTTCACAGCATAAGTGTAAGTGTATAGGCCTTGCAAATAAAGTGAATGCATGGATGGTAAAATGTGTAAGGAATTGTTCCCACAGGACTGGAACTAGATATTATATGGAATTTTCCACTAGCTCATCCCCATGACAGGAGATGCACGTACAAACACATGTCTCTGCAAGCGATTAGCAATCGAAATTGACGCATGGTTCCCTCCAAGCTGCTCCCACAGACTTGTGCGGTTTAATTTAGTCCCGAGTTTACACTATCTAATTTTCAACTCCCATGTGAATCCTCGTGAATTATTCCCACTATGCAGAGAGACTGTCTGCGCCAGCTTGCTCCAGCCAGCTCTACTCAACTTCTACAAGTGTTTAAATTAGCATGATGATTAAGTGGTGTGGACGAAGAACAACACATCTAAACAAGCTGTTTTAACAAATGAAATAGCACAAGTCTGGAGAAAATGCAGAGAAAGTCTCAATGCGGCCGACATGGCACACATAAGTTATTCATTATTATTATAATTTTGTTTAATAACTCAGACAGATAAATACTCACCGACACCATGAGATGATCCGTAGAAGAGACACGCGTGACACGGTTTTTGAAAATAACTCGCTTAATGAATTTCTCGCAATGTTGATTATACTTCATGAAGATGACGTAGGAAATGTAAATACAGAGGAGGAGTAGTGCCTCATACCAGTGGATCAACTGGTCACTAAAACAGATGATAAGGACAATGAGGGCCACGGAGTAGAAACTGCAGTCCCGGAACAACGGCCACCAGGTCAACTGAAGAACCGTTTTGGAGAACAGGGCGCACATTCCGATCACAAAAAGAATGTTAAATACAGCTGAGCCTGCAAGAAACAAAGAAAGCGGAAAGGTCAGTCTTGTCTTCATGCATAACATGTAGCCTATAGACATGTACATGTGCGACTATCCAAAGGTCACACACATCAGTATAAAAACTTTTTGCCACGCCGGACACGACATAACCCAATGTAATTTCATTGGTGGCACAATAAAACGTATCGCTTTTACAACGAAGCGTGCAGGTGTATTCGACCTTATGACGCTAAACCATCGTCATTCATCCTCTCTCGTTTTGTTAGCTTCCGAATTCAATACGTCTTTTGCCCAAAGTTTCTCCTGTCTCTCTACCCCCTATGCCCACTCTTGCAAATTCTATTGCAAGTTGACTTGAATGGCAGAGGGCCGCAAGGTTGGATTTTCGACAATGACAACAAAATGGTGTCCATGGTAAAGGCACCGTGTACAATTCATTTTGTCAAAGTAAATACAAGCCGTTGGTTCTTTAACTATGACGACGGCATATTCTGCGAAAGTGCTACGTACATGTGTACAGTAATAGCAGGAGGAGTTTGATCCAAGCCAATATTGATTGCATATTTTCCTTTCAAGGACTTTGCCCATATTCCACCTCCTTCTACTTATGCATATACCTTACTTTTGTCCACGATCTCGTACAACTGAGGCTAGGAGTACGTAAACCCCAGCAAGCTATAACGTCATAGGTACTCGCAGACACGTAAATATCAAACTTTCACTAATAAAACCTATGTGCAGCTCACACTTGTATATCATCTGCCCTACTTTATCAAAAGAGATTCCAATAGAACCATTTGCAAAGTACGCTAAGAAGACGATCATTTTCTCTCTATCACACAATCCTCTCTTCACAATTCACAAGCGGCATAACCTAAATCCACGCTTCCATTAAATGTCAAAAGTTACTTTTTCGCCACATAGTCCCTCCTCTTGAGATTTTAGCTCTGAAAAATGTATGACGTATGACACTCCGAGGAGTCTCTGATTGCAGACTGAGAGAATAGAGTATCAACTTACCAACAATGGTACCAATACCGACGTCATCTTGTGATATGAAGACTCCAATGACACTAGTAAACAGTTCCGGCGCTGACCCTCCTGCTGCCATGAATGTAGCTCCAGCTACATCGTCCTACAATGAAGAAAAAATCAGGTCAAAATTTTATTTCTCATTTTCTCCTGACAACCCGCCAGAATCATGAAGTATCATTAAAATTGACGCTTCACATACTCTTAAATCACTCTTTTCATCATAAAGGAACAGTTTCTCTGCTGTAGATCAACCAAATGGATGTATTTCCTTGTAAGGTTTAAGAGAGCTTATACAGACAGAGATGTATATCCTTCTATACTCCGTGGTATTGGACGGGTAAAGACGGGATGGGGAAGGCAATAAAGTCTCTAAGAGCCTCACTTGTTCTCAAAATTACACCGATTCCCCAAAAGGTTAATGTTATGGCTAGGCAAATCTCTCTGGGATCCAGCTAACACCATCCGGCCTGACTGAAACTATTCTTGGCAGGGGTATGGGTTGATTTATAAAGCTACAGAGCCCGTATGTTAAAAAATCAGTACGATAAAACGTCTCCGACTAGCCTGGATTCTAAAGCTAAAAATGTGGGTAAGTGTGTTGTGAATTATTCAGAATGGAGCTCTATCTCCAACATGTACTATGCTGCATGTTTAAATAGCGGGAAATTAGGTAAGAGATAAATGATTGTAGGTAGTTGCAATAGTGACCAATTTCTGTTGGATTTTAACCACCCGTAACATGAACTCGACTGAATAACAAGTGGGAACAAAACAAAGTTAGTTTTTTTGTTAAAAAAAACCGTCGACAGGTAAAAGAGTTGGTCTGGTAATACAGGTGGAGGTTATGAGGAAACTTGTGAGGAATGTTGTGAAATCATATGAGCTAGCGAGCAAAGCGCTCGTAACGATTGTAAAAACACGCCAGCGGGGGAAAGAAGACACGACAATAATTTTCCAAGCACGAATGAAATACGATCTGTGGCTCATCATCAACTCGGCATATTACAACTGCTGCTCCAATTCCTGTCCATTAATTTGATTAAGTTTCACATATGCGTCGTGTTTTGACTTATTATGCAAGTACCACTGTGGGGCTGAGAAGCTTGTCATTGAATGGAAGGCCTGTAATAAAGTTTGATTTCTTCATTACAACCAAAGACCTTGTCACCGGGGCTACTTCCGTCAGCGGTGTAAAAATACATCACGACTTTGAAGACTGCGAGTTTTGTAAACTGGTTGTAATGCGTGGCGAGTTTGGGGCTATGTAATAACAGCTTGTTGTAAAATAATCAGCGCGACTTGACGCTTTACATGATGTACCGACTAGTTGTAGACCGAGCACTCTGATAATAGTCATGCCATTCTCATGGGCCACATGAAATATGCTCATGTCAGCAAAGTTTAACTTAAGGGGCCATATGTGCTTTCATCGCAACATGTTCAGGGAAAATTATCAACATTTTCTCGCGGAGGCCTTCCTCCAATTTAAGTTCACTCAAGGGAATTCGTTTGGCTGAGAGAAAAAAAAGTTGTACAAACGGCCTGCTCATCAGTTCTACTTAGACTGGCCATTTAGAAGAAACTGTTTGTGATATCGCACTACAACTCCACTGGGAAAATCTAGAGTGATTCTTCTAGATAGTCCGAATGGAATTGTTGCAATTTAAACTTTGCTCATTTTATCTCTTCAACCGGCTACAGCTAAGAGACGCTGATCCATAACTGCAGTTTTCAGGGGTCCCTGCGAGTGTCCTTATGAAGCTGCTACACAATAGAGTTCCTATCTTTATGCCTCCCAAGATGACACAATTAAACCATATGCCACAGCTCACATACCCCATTGAATAGCCCGAGGAGAGTACGGGGGACATTGAAATCCATCAAGAGCCCAACCATGCAAAAGTAATAAAACTCTGGTTTTTCATCTGTTCAAAAATCTGAAGGACAAGAGGAAGGAAAAGATGGATATGCTGAAGCGGATTGGGATTTAAGAATGTCAGGTCCAGACAGTAGATATCTTGCGTCAGCTTTCATGAATAATATCCTGGCTGATTTCGCATTCATGTCAAGCCTGGTGAAACGAAGGAGCGACAACACTCGAAATGCTTTCTCATATCTTCTCTTCCTTCCTTTCGCCCTCCCCTCTTTGAACATGGAAGAAAACTCAACACTTCTGATGGGCCAGCTCCCTATTACATCTCATGGGCCCGATCACCCTCTCTATTCTAGTAGGCCAAGAAAATCTGCCCTTGTCCCAGACATTCACAATTCACAACTGAACTGCCATAAATTCTCAAGGATCAGCAGCAAATACATTAACACACATACACACATGACGACTGCCCTTCCCCTTTTATCGAGGCTGAAAGGATGGATCGCTTTAGAGATGAGGATTTTTTCAACGCATTATCCATGTCATCTGCTTGATGGGTGCAAACAAGGGAAATATGTGGGGATAAAAGGAATGTTCATCTTCCTTCCTGCCAGAAACAGTAGTGACCTGCGAGTACTTTCGCATCCAGCAGCAGCTGGATCCCGCAGTTGTGAATGCGTGTGCAAAGCGACCACGATCATTTCCATGATGACGTGAATCGGGGGACGACCTCGACCTGCTTGTTAGTTTCTGGCTCAGTTCATCCATGACAGCCTTTCGTGCCTCCTCCCAACTTCCTGGTGTACATTTGATGACATTAGAATGGGAAATGTTCGATGATAGAATATGATACGCAGTATAGGCGCAGACAGGCGCTAGCCTTATTACAATTGACGCATGCAAATATCCCCATTAAGTCCAGTCGGCCTGATTATTAAGCGTGGGTAAAAATAGCTCAGAACTCACCGGAATCTCAAACCTCTCGATAATCACGTCCAAGGAAGGAACAAAAAATTCATCGCACACAATGGCCAGGGCAATGAACATGTAGATAACGCCAATGATGTAAAAAACAACGGCTCCATGACGTCGTTCTTCCAACGTGAAAATGTCCGGAGGAAACAATTTACCATCACCACCACCATCATCCTCTTTTTTCTCTTCAGTATGTCCCTCCTCCTCCCCTAGTTTCGACTGGGTTTGTCGAGCATAATGAGGGAATTCAAGAATCTGTCCGGATGATACTGATTCATACTGTGAGTCTCTGAAGCCTTGATGATGCTGATGGAAGTCGCCCAGATGACTCCGAGAGTCCACTGGCACACGTGGTGCTCCTGAGCTAACTGCACTAAATAATATTATTGCCGGTATGATGACAAAAAGTATCAGTTTCCTCCACTTTGTCCTGTAAAAACGACGCGTTCGGTAATATTCCCTGGCGTTATCCATTCTCTTCTTCTGCCTTGTACTTTTTCCCTCAACTCTTGCAAATCCCTCACTTTGTACTGGCCAATGTCTCGTCTAGAGTTTCATTTAACAGTTTGGACTGAACTCGCAGCGATGTCTTTTCAAAGATTTTTTTAACCGACACATTTCTGTCTGCTCAAATTTCTCAGGTACACTTCCACCAAACTAGACTTTGGAGATGATCTCTGTTTGCAAATTACACTGATGTAATGACAAGGACTAGTGTCATTTAACCGTTTTCTAATGTCTTTGCTTGGAAGCGTGGAATTTTATCACAGAGAACACACACATGAATGCTTTTCTTTAGTCTCACGACTGCAGTAGTAGATTCTTGGTGTAAGTATATTCAGGCAATGCCGCAGGAAGAAGAGGGTGCGGATGGAGAAAGTTGAACGGGGGAAATGTACACAGAGAGAGAGAGAGAGAGACGGCGGCGGTTATTGCGGTGCTACTCTCATCCAGTACTCTCTGCACTCTAGGACCACCTAAACACGACTAAGGAGTTCCTTCTGTTGTACCTCGCCGTTTCTATGGATTAGTCCGTCCAGAGAAAATCCTTCTACAAAACCCGAGCAACTCAACCGTGGAGGAGTGTATAGCTATTGAAGGATCCTTGGTGGCTAGAGCTTGGCGTGTACGTCTCTAACTTTTTGTCCATAGTTTTTCGGTGTGTGTAGTAGTACGTGTGTGTGCGTGTATAGTATGTGCGATTTGTCGCTCCTTCCAAGCCTCTCTGATGCCCACGACTCCGTAAAGCCAAGAAATGCTCCACTTTCATGAAGCCACTTAGCCGATCATCGTCATGCTAACCCCTAATACACACACCTTTCAGCCAAATTTTCGTCCCTGCAGCTCAAGCCCAAAGCACTTCTAAACAGACCTCTGTTTATTGGATCAACACCACTGTACATAACACAATGTTCACTACTTTACAGCTTCTAACAGTGGAGATTCTTCCGAAGGTAATCCTCTCAAAATACTATAGCTGGTTCTCCAATGCCAAAATGAATGGTCAGTCCAGCCTCGTAAAATCCTTAACAAATGACCCGTACTAGCCCCAGTTAGCCCTTGAATGAACCAAGACACAACTTATGGAATACAATTATTCTTAGTCACTTTTTATTTTTAGGTTGACACGGTGAGAGTAATGCAGCACTGGGTACCAAGTAAGTAGGACAGCTACGGGGATGTTACGTCCAACTTTGCAAATTAGTCACCATCTTCATTCTTCTTAATATTTCCTCATCAATCAAGGCTATGCGGTTGAGTTAGAAAGAGGAAAGTTAGGATCTACATCAGCTAGAAACGCAGAATATTATGCAAATTATATCCTCATATAACTCTCTTAATAAATGTCATGGACTTTCGTCTAAGTAAGAATACTGCGACATACTTGAGCTATTGCAAGACAGTCATTGACATTAGGAACCTTTGATCGCGGGACATCCAGAGGCCAACTCCATTTTGCAATGCCCGCCCATGGTAATGACATTCATAATTTTGACTAATGGAATGCTACGTTAAAATAGTAGCGAAGATATATTCACGATTGATTATCACCGACAATCAGCCCTTACGTGTTCAAATGTACGAGCTCTGTAGAGCAGTGAAACAAGAGGATGGAGGTGGGAGCGCAATGAATTATAGCCATTATCTTTATTTGTTTCCCGATTACCTCCCTGATCGATTAGATTCAGCCTTGTACATGTAGTTTTCTATAGCTGTGCATGAGGCTTGTGTTCTTGTATATGCGATCTTGAGCTGACGTCCACATGAACCTCGTTGTATGCTCCTTGAACATTACAAGGCGATGATGGCATTGGAACAATCAAGGTGTTTCAATGGGAATTATTGCAGGTCTGCGAACTCTCATGCCAAACAACATGGAGGGACAGAGGGCATGAAAATAACCGATTAAGAATTATTGCTTCCAAAGGCCTCCAACCAAAGCCATGTCTCAGCTTTGCACCGTACGGAACGAGGTTGCAGGAAGTTTATAAAGCTGAAACTTTACGGGGAAAGCGCCCGAACGTAAAGAGAGAAATAGTGTCCACGTAGTATATGAGAAGGATGTAGATTGAAGACTTCCTCCAAGGTGTCTTCTCTTTTTTCACGGGATCCAATTCACAGAAGCTATTTTCAAAGGCTAAGTGCTTTTCTGTGTAGTTAATATGCAATAGGGAAAAAATGATTCTTTTTTCATATCTCATTGCCTTTGCATTCATGTTACACTTACGAGATATATTTGAGTTTCTCTGTAACGGTCTTTTCAAGTCCGTCTCTTCCTACCTCCATCAATTTTCGTTCCCTCATTCTTTTAGACTGACCTTTTTATTGCAGTCATTGCTTTTTCTATGTAATTCTCACCATTAAGTATTTGTCAGGTCGGGACTGCACACTGCCTTTTGCTACACTATAACGCTCCACGAAACTAAAGGCCTTGGTAGAAACTGAAGATTTCTTATGAAGCCTATGACCCTCTAACATTACGTACCAGTCATCCAAATAATTACAATAACGCGCAGTAATAAAGTAATAAGAATTCAAAGCAATTATTGGAACAGTTTACAGCTGCAACCACGACCTCGTACCCAGAAGAAAATTCCCAGGACACAATTATCGACAAAGCATGTTCCTGCTCTTAGTTCACCTTATTTGATTTCAGTATATATTATTTCATAATCCGTTCCTAACATTGAATGAAGCACATTTTAATGACAGTAAGTTCGCATTAAGTGACGACTATAAATCCAGCATTAATCATTACATTCTGACTTTACATTCAGCATTACAATGAACACGACCTCATCACATAAGGTTGCTGAACAAGTTTATTGCTTGAACATTGCAGATATCTCTGAAAATATCCTCGCATGTTCTTAACTCTTTTCACACTCTGAGTTTGTTAACATTCGCATTAGAAAATTATTATTATGAAATAAAGAGAAGCGTGAAAGCTAAAATGACACATGAAGCTCCGACATAAGGACTCAGGCGTTCTCCAATTCTTGCACACTTCCAAAACGTACCCAGGAATCTGAAATCAACAAGACAATCAACACGACGAGATTCTCTATAAGTTCTCTGAAGCAAATTTTTAAGAGGACCACACTGACATACCCAGTTTTATTTCGGTCCAACAATGACGGCATTAGAGCCCGAACATACGTGCAAGTGCAGATCAGGAGTACAATCACAGTGAGAAGACTTTGGAAGTTAAATAGTGCCGACTGAAACAAACATTTGCAATTAGTCAAAGTATGCTGTAGGTATGCTCATCATCATCTTTCTGTGGACTTACCATTTTGTCTTATATTTTAAGGAGTATGAAAAAATTTGGACCAGAATTCAGTTGTTAGATAATTTGACAAATATTCGCTGAAAGATTCACCGATTGTACACCAAAAAAACCCATTCAGGTGTTTGCTCGCTGTCAATGTGCCAGCACCTACACGGGTACTGAAAATGTTGCGAATTCGCAGCTGTCGTCATCAAAGTTTGAATTCGGCCGCTCGTCAAGCAAGTCTTGTTGAATTTAAGTCAGACGCATAGAGTAAAATCTAGGTCATCGGACTCTGACCTTGAGAACATTTATTGACCGTAGCTGTCAAGTCTATAATGCAGACAATGCTAGTTCAAGTAAATTCACACGTTTCTGTTAGTTGGACGACGATAATCTCACTGAGTCTAGTCCTCTACATTTAATCATATGGCCGTATCGGCACCATCGACTCTGGATATGCATTAATGGCGATATGTATGACAGCAATTTTGCAAATTAATATTTATCATTGAAATAGATAGATATGTTTAATAACGTTTTATTACTCTTCCACATCTGATACCCAAATTGACTGACATAATCGCGGCACAAAATTGACCATCAGATTCATCCTTTTAAAAGCTTAACTTAATCAGTTCAATTTCTGTCACGACCTCTAAACTATAATAAAGAGTCGTAAATTTAAATAAAATACGCACAGGAGTGGAAATATCAAAAAAAAAACTTTACAATTTTACGCAACTGAAGAAAGTTAGAAGGCGGTAGATGGTTTTGAAATCACTCTTGATCTACTGGCATTCTGAAAAAGCTTTACATCTGTTTCTTTGTTACCGTGCTAAAAATAAATACAAGCTAGGTCAAAGATATTGAAAGTAGTGTAAATAATGATAATAATAATAATATCCTGCAACACAAATGTGTATCTGCAACCCTACTACTCCAGCGCACAAGTCGGATTTCTTCTACCTACATTTACAGAAAGAGCCCTCCAGTTTTACTTTGCTTTCTTGTACCAAAATCTTATGTTATCACCTGAAATAATTTCTCAACAAGAATAATCGACGGGAGTGTGCACGTAGTAGATGTTAATCTATAAACGGAGAAATGTTAATCATCAGGTCAATGTAGTACCCATTCATTCAAACTCATTATATAATATTAGTAGTACGATGCGACGAGAAAATCGTTACCATGACGACTTATTCCACAAAACTTGTCTCTTCTACACTATTGTATAGCTCTAAAAATTTCTGTTACAAATACTCTCTCGTAAACGGCTGTGTTTGATTCCTCAAAACATCTCACAGTTCTGTACGATTCACATGAACTGGAACAATTATTACTATTAGTAGTCATTCTTCTAACAACACAGCGGTAAAATTACTATTTTATTAATGCGCTGATCTTGATGTTAAATCAGTTTCTACTTAACTAAAACTTTGTTATGTACAAAAACATTCAATACTCCTATTGATCAGTTTTTGCAAGACAACTATGCCGACAATTATTTCATGTCCACATAAACAGTCCATAGTTCATTTAGCACCCAGAGAATGTCATCGTTAACCATTTCTTTCAACGGAAAACACATCAAGTCTTTTCAGCACACTGATGAGTTATTGACCCACATTTTTGACGGACCAAGTTGCACTGAACTCGTGGGAACTGGAGGTTGTGGAGCCGGTTGTCTTTTCACCGATTGCGTTTGAGCTATGAAAAACAAATTATATTACTCAAATACTGCCCTATACAATGAAAATTTTAAAATCAAATGTGTACACATTCAATGCATAAAATCCTCACCACTTTTGCTGGGATACGACTTGGGTTTTCCGCTAAATGGTGCGGGTTTTGGTACATAATCCAAAGACTTGAATAAATGACCGAATCTCTCTTCTAGGTCGATACCTACATACATCAGAAATTCCCATTACTATCAAATTCACTCTGTCTTGTCTCACAATGGACTCACCATTATAAACTGACGAGGATGATGAGCCGGAACTGGATGTGACAGATACCACTGAAGTCAGTGAAGTTACACTTCGCATAGACGAATTCCTTGTGGGAGGAGGTGGTGGAGCGATGCTTTGAGGTGCTGGAGGCAATGGTCCCAATGCCTGCGACAAACAGAAAAACTACCTTAGCACGTGGTACGAACTAACATAAACCACAATACTAATACTAACTTACTCCATTCGCTCTTAGTTGAGGGGGTATGGGCGCCGGGGATGTCCTGTGAGGAGGTGGAGGAGGCGCATTAACTGGGGGAGGGGGAGGAGGATGCGCAGGTGGAGCTTTATTTGGTGGTGGCGGCGGTCTTGAAGTTGGAGGTCGCAAGGGGGAAGGTCGCATTCTGGGACCAGGACCACCATTCTAAAAATATACGCTCACGTTATACAAAACACCTTCAATGTTACATCATTTAGAAAAATTCAACTAGATAGCCCTGACGTACCACAACTCGCGGGGGCGGTGGTGGCTGTCCAGCAGCAGCATTCGCAATGCCTCTACCAGCAGCCCTCCCCATAGTTCTGTACTCAATTGAGGACGCTGCTGGGACACTTGTCGGCGAGGCGGACTTTGGCATTCGCATACTTTGAGCACGATTAACATTAGGAGGAGGAGTCGATGGCGTTGTCAATGACGAAGATGTATATCCAGAATCTGTTGAAGTCGCAGCTGACGGCGGGGGAGGTGGAATGATTAGTTTAGGTGGCGGGTCAGGCTTGCTTGGCTTGGGTCCATTGATTGGCGGCTTTGGAGCTACAGAGGGCTTGCCATAATTTGTTCTGCGTTCTTCATTTGCCTGCAAAATGAAACCATTATAAGTTTCGATGATAGCAAAAATACTTCACAAAAAAATTCTCATCCTAAAATCTCACTTACACTTCTCGAAGTCGGACCCAACGCAGGCTTCAAATTGGAGGGAGGGGGCTGCGGCGGAGGAGGTTTGGCGGGGGATGTATTAAGACTAGGAGGTGCTGCAGGGTTAAATGTATCACTTCCAGCGGCACTTCTATAATTATTAGTCTCACTACTGGAATTGTTCATCCGTTTTCCTGGACTTGTTGATCCTACAGGCTTTAATTTTGGCATACCACCCGCAAATAATCCTCCTAGGCCTTGCGGCATACTTAGACCATTTGCTCTCCCTATACCTCCTCCTCCCCCACATCCATTATTGCTTCCTTGTCCGCCTCCAGAAGCTCCTCCTTTATTTCGATTAGCTGGAAAAATTCAAACATTACAATAAGCAATTGTGTACCAACCAGGCATGCCAAAAAATCAACACAACTATATGTGAACATTGGAAAAATTCCAATGATTCTTTATGGCTATGAAATTTTAAACATAAATAACTTGTACAAGACACTAACATAAAAATAATACAGACCTGACTCCTACCAGCACCACACTAACTACCAGGTAAAACTGAGCTCATTATATGAACTGCACATCCTAGTGGCTAAATCCTTTTCCTACGCTAACAATGCCTTGATTTAAATAAAGATGTTCATTCAATGGACCCAATGTTGTGGGTAATGTAGCGCAGGAAATGAACAGTCAGGAACCTGAACTGCATACACCATAGAGACCATACGTATCTCGCAACCATCATCAAGTCTCCCTAGTGCATTATTTCCATTCCACGTCCGTCTAATAATTTAACATTCATCCAGCCCACGCTCCCTTTCCTCGAGCAGCACTATGGCATACTGAGCAATCAAGCCGTCCAAGTCTGATTACATTACATAATGGAGGATTGGGAAAATGGGCTGCCCAAAAAAGAGATAATTGCTCAGTAAATGACTACGCCCGTTCTGTTACAAGCCCAAAAAGAATCGGCGCGATCAACAGTCTGTTGTTGTGAGTCATTCTTAACCAAAAATATAGTTGACACTATTCGCATCCCCAGGCAGGCGGGATGTTTTGGTAAGATAGGAAAGTAACTGTGGGAAGGCCTCAGTACTATACAGAAAGTCACAGAATTTTTAACTCACGATCTATCTGAGGAGCACTCCGATCGTTCACAGCGGTCTTCTTCAATGCTTTTCCCTGACGAATGGATTGCAACAACATGTTGTGGGCATTGGGATCCGATGAGCCTCCCGATGAAATATTTAATGTCGGTGGCGGTGGCGGGCCGGGCGGCGGCGGTGGTGGTGGCGGGCCCGACATTGTTGTTTACCCCTTTAGCACGTCAATCACTATTACACCGAGTTAACAACACTGAGCTGTGACCTTTATTCCACTGTCTACATAACTTTTAGTTCTCAACAACGATGCCTCCTTCCGAAATTCCACTAGTTGAACCGACGTCTTGAACGTTGAGCTGGAACTAAATTAAATTTTCATTCTGCGCTGGGCTTGCTTGAAATACTCCTGAAACAAGAGAAGCCAGAGGAGAGACAATTAACATTTGAGGAGCTTTTATCGGATCGTTCTCTGATGCAAGAAAAAAAAAGCAGGCTACCAACAGCCCCAAATAATCCCCTGGAGAGCACGGCACGAGCCGATGTTCTCAGTCCGTGGGTCCTTCATTCTAACACTTGAGCTCTTGTACACAACACGCACATACACACACGTCACACACAGTGTCACACTTTTATAATCAATCCTTTCCAGCAGCTAATAATTTCTTTGGTCAGACCACAGCTGGGTTATTCAAGCAAAGCCCATATGGAGCAGTCTGTTTTTTCCTCGTTTTTTTAGTCCCCCTGAACTCTTCACTCACTAGCACGCGTTACAAACATTAAACTGACGGCTGCAAGATCTCATCGCAAAGGTTGCCTTATCACGTGCTGGAGGGATCGGAGCAAACTAATTTATATCGTCGACTGATAAAGATACAAAAGTAATAATAAAAATTTATCTCCCACTAATTACAACTACTAATGACGACTGACAGGCAGATAGTACATATAACACACCCATGTCTCTTTGCTCTCTTTAAATAGCTTTTATGAGTATCAACAGATACAAGGATCCATCGCTTCCTTTGATTTCTCAACATCATAAGCGGAAATGACGGATGAAGTGCAGCAGCTTTTGAAAGAGGCCAACGTGAAATGACACCAGAGAAACTGAAAGGGGATACATGACAGAAGACCCTCGTCCAGCTCACACGGGAAACCTCTCATCCGGTCTGACTGAATTTCGCACTTAATCACTATCTTTCATCTCTCCATTCACACATATACAACACTCACACACCACATGCTCCTTCCTCACAAAACAAACAGTGAGTGATCAGTCGCCGCTTCCACATCAGGGGTTACTTGACCTCAACTTTCACTTACTAGTATATCTGTGAAAAAAAGACTGAAATTACACCCTTGATCCGAAGTCGCATTACCTTTAATGAGTTCGCATGTTGATGATGTTCCTATATTCCCTTCTGCTGATATTTTTTGATTGTAGAAAGACGTTTCACTTTATGTGCACTTTGTGAAGGAGCTTGATGTCTTCGACGCAGAACTGAGGGGTAAACTTGACGGACTGAAGGCAGGGAAAAATGACCACACTAAGGAAACCTCATGATATGCTTCATTTCCAGTGAATCCAGCCGCCGTAAAGCACTATATGGAATACTATATGCGCTATCACACGACGTCAGTCTAAAGGGGTTAACACTGACAAGTCTTCGGACTCTTGCACTACTCGCTCCTCCGATTTATCCTCTTGAGAAAAGCCACTCCTTTGAGCCTGTAAGAAGAAGGAAAGTATAGAAATTTAATACGACTATCGGAAAAAATAATCATTCGGCGTGGCCAATGCTTCCTTGCATTCTCAATGAGCTAAATATATGTGAGATATGTGGACGGACCGTGGGACACTTGACGTCCATTTGTATTACAGAACATCCAGCAGCTTGAGTAATTATAATTGCAAGAGAGGCTACGGGCTCGTTAACCACACATAAATTTGCAATGTTGAATGTCAACAGGATTCCTTTCTACAATTCATGCAATGCTCCCTCCGTCTACAAGTTTACACCAAGGGAAGGTAAATCTTTGCTTTGCTCCATCTGACACCTACTTGTCTTTCGAAATCTACTACATCACCTTCGATTTCATTCATAATAACAAGCGAGCTGAGGTAATATGCTTTTGTGTTGGTGGTGTGGTGACTGACTCTGTGTTTGCTTCGCACCCACAATTGGTCATCATCATCACATTTCACTTAACTCATCATCACCATCTTCGTCAGCCAAGTGAATGTCACATGGTGGTAAAACTACTTGATTCATACAATTGCAAGGTTCCAACCTTACTCAGCAGCGCTCTGAATCACACTTCACTTTGACATTCAACCATAGCCGCAATTGAGAAACCTATACACCCTTTTGAATTCTCCATAAAAATTTGTCTCCTACCAAAAAAAAATTTTAAGTTAGACATGACAATTTCTTCCTCCCTTCTGAAGCCATAAGACAGCTGAGTGGAGTAAATCCTATTATACATTCCACTGAGAAAATATGACAGCAATAACGTCGTCGCCCGTCACACATTTCAAAGCAACATTCCCTTGGGCTCTGACAAGAATTTCATAACATTATCTTCTTCTTCTTGAAGCTTGCGGGGATGCATTCAGGTCACCCGCTGAAACCCTCTAGATGCACGAGCAATTCAATCTCAAGGTCAAGGAATCGCGTAATAAACATTGCAATGTGCAATAGCTACCACACACCCTCTTGCAATAATAATAATAATAATAACAATACTCCTTATGTATTTCAAATCCAAGCTTGCATCATAATTATTTTCATCTCCAAAAATTTATTCTATCTGTAGTAACATCCCAAGATGCTCACCTGAATGGAATAAAATGTGGGATTTGAAACACCTGTGAATCAATTAAGATTCATCCGTGTAAACAGAGCTTCACAGCATTTCATCCCATCATCCTCTAAGGTAGTTGCAAATGATGTAATGGATCGCAGCCGTCTTTTAAAAAAAAACTTAAGTAGTAGTAGTAGTAAGTAGTAGTGTGGAACAACAAGAATTATATTGCGAGTTTGACACGAGAGGTCATATGGCCACGGAGAGAAAGGTCACGGGAGGAATTCAAATTTAACATGACTCACACAACACTTGAGGATTCCCTTCCTCCATGATCAATACTACAAATTACTTTACTATACACTTGGCAAATAATTAAACACTGAAGAATAAAATAGTTGCGAGGAAAACAATCTGTTTATATCAAGCAGGCCCATGACGGCTGCCACTTGAGTACTAACTAGTAAACTCGCACCCAGTCCAACTGTATTTTTCAACCCTTTAGTATTAGTAGTACGACCGACCGAGACCGAGAGAGAGATATACTAAGGAATTATATAGTGGAATTCAAGTGCCATAAGTCTGGGAGTGGAGTCCATATAGGCGCCTCTTTTCAACTCTTTAGTTTCTTTAGGGGTCATAGATGGCCATGGCGATGTGACCGAGATCTTTGGGGCTTCATTAGATGTATCTAGAGTGCGTCTCATGCTTGTCCTTCCATTAAAGAGTAGGTTTTGGTCTTTTACAGATCAAATCGGTATTTATTTCAAGTCAAGTCAAAGCACAAGAAATATATAAGTCATTATGTAAAAGCTATGACCTGCCCATAAGGTCAAAATGTCATACCTCGATCAAAATGCGAGCAGCATTTTTTGAAAAAATGACCCAAGGACAATAAGGCTCCTTTAACAACATGACGAATGCCAGCAAACGTTTAATGAAATCAACCAGGAAGTGGAATTTATAGATCAATATACTACGCATTCTATACGTCATGTCTATTATTAATGACACGGGGATTAGCATTGAAAGCCTCTATTACCTAAACAGTATGAAGTGGACGAGGATTATCTATAATTTCGTCCCCAATGACTTCCTGACCAAAAGTTGAA
>JAQIWI010000439.1:0-32393 GCA_034698825.1 Deuterosminthurus bicinctus | reverse complement strand
AGCCACGATTCAGTGTCTGTTCTCTCCCGAGTGCCTAAGAAGCAAATGGACCTTAACTTGGCAATACTTTGTATAAATAGTTTAACTCCAAATGATTTCCAATTAATTCTTGTCTCTTTTCAAATGCTGATCAAGAGCTCGTGTGTATATTATACTTTCGCCAAAGGAAATAATTCTCAATTAAAACCACTTGCAGTCCATCGTCTGCCTCTCTCCTGTCTCACGCGATTGGATCAAGTTTTGGGTGGTGGTACTACATTTCATAGTCGTCCCGCCTCACAATCTTGCTGGCACCATGGATTCATGTTTTGATTCACTCTCATTCAGTCAGTCCGCGACTCTGAAAGGTTTTGAAGAAGTCCAAAAGGGATTTTTTAGCTCTTGGTCGGTCGGTTCTTTGGTGCTGCTCTGCAGCTGCATTAAGCGAAAAAAAAAGACCACTCGTCGTAGTAGTATACTTGTACGTTATTGTAGTCTGGTAAATTGCAAATTCTGCACATTAAAAATCAATAAAGTTAATGTAAATTACTGTGTGTATTCGGAGTGGACTGGAGCAGTTGTTGTGAGTGTAAATTTTGAGTAGGAGAAAAAATGAGGGATTCAAAGTACAAATCAGTTTCCATCGTATCCTCTTATTATTATTATGACGACGACAACGACGACTATTGTAGGAGTTCTAGCGGAGTTTCGGACAGAATCATTCACTCACGACGAGGTGTACCTGTCTAATATTATAATACAAAAGGGTCTCGGCAGACCAGCTGGACTTATCTGCGAGACTTGGTAAAGTGGGAAGGTGATGGGACGATAAGTGGAGTAAATATTTTTATTGTGATTAAAGTGTGAGCGTATTAGTGGCTGGAGTATCTGTGGCGTCATATTTAGAATCGATGGCTTCGTCGTCTTCTTCTTCTTCCTCCTCCTCGTTCGTCATTAGCGACGTGGGTGACTACCTGACCCTAATGTTAAGTGTTTACATGGTAGTGTGTCTCACAGTTTCCTTCGTCATAAAATGTTTTCCCAAAATGGTGCTGTCGAGGAAAAGACTGGAGAATCCGAAGAGAATCCTTTTGGTTATTGCTCACCCAGACGACGAATGCCTTTTCTTCGGGCCAACAGTCCTGGCTCTGTTGAGGAACTCTCGTCGACATTTCTACGTGATGTGCCTATCTACCGGTAAAATATTGTTGGCTGGTAGTGTAGCGTGAGTTTGATGTTGAACGAGCAAACAATAAATGACTGTATTTGAAATTATTGCAGGTGATTTTGAAGGAAAAGGGCACATTCGGAAGCAAGAGCTATGGGAGAGTTGCGGTGCCATGGGGATTTTACCTGAGAATGTCATACTTATTAAGCATGATCATTTGAGGGATGATCCAAAAGCAAATTGGTCTGCTGATCTTGTCGGAAGGATTGTCTCATCCCATGTTATGTCTCATCAAATTGACACGGTGAGATTTTGGGGAACTGGGAATTTCATGGGTGTCTGACTTGATTTATAATTGCCTTGATATTGTATTTTCCAGCTTATTACATTCGACAGCTATGGAGTCAGTGGTCACCGAAATCATGGAGCTATTTATTATGCTGTTCACGAGCTGGTTAGACAGGGCAAGATTCCGTCATGTAAGACATCTGTTTTGCTTGAATTTTCCTTCCCATTTCATAGTCTGTGCTAGTTCTGTGAATAACATCAGATTGAGCTCTTGGCACAGTGCCAGTGGGTGAGGTTTGTTGCAATAATTTCTAAATATGATGAGGTCGGTGGACGGAGAGCATGAGTCTTATGGTATGCAGTTTGTGATGGTGTGCTCAAGACAGATGTAGGGATTCCACGGGCCACAGTTAATGAACTGTTGCAATTTGAATCATGCCCTTTAATTTTTAATTCCAGTTTGTACAGCGTATGCACTTGAGTCAGTGAACATAATTCGGAAGTATTCTCCAACTCTTTTTGACCTGCCCTTGTGCTTTTTGTCTTCGTCTGTTATCTATGTTACTCAGGGCTATGACAATGCCAAACTCTTGGTAAGTACACGTAAATATCTTGGTGAACTTTTGTCTTCTGGAGATTATAAGAAAGATAAGTATGTTTATTTGATTACGTGCAGGAAGCCATGAAGCAACACTACTCGCAGACAGTGTGGTTCCGAAGATTATATTTGATTTTTTCTCGTTACCTCACGGTGAACACTTTACGCCCAATATCTGCCACGCAATTTTCTAAACCCGTTAAGTAATAATCGACTTCTACATGTGATGTTCGTAGACTACATATTTATTGTCTGAATAAAGCGCTAAACCTCGTCCTCCTAATACCTAATTTTGATGATTCTGTATGTATGTAAAGGCTAATAGTTTGAAGACACGGACTCAATGATTCTATTATCCTGAGAGGTATCATACGTGTGAAAGATCGATACCGGCATTTCACATTGATTAACGGCGAGAGAGTACAGCGAAAATAGAATACAACTGACTGGACGTGCCAGGCACTATTATGGTTTCCGTGGGGAATAGAAGGTGCATTTTGTTAGAAGTTAGTCAAATTTTCGTCGATCCTCCCATCCTCCCTTTTACTCCGTCGTCTAGTGTACTGTTACTGTACTGTGTGTTCGTGTTTCTCGTTCTCGTCGTCAGGTCTAATTCGTTTACTAATTTCAATTCAGCTTGCTGAAAAAAAGGCAGACAGATTCACAGATACTAAGACCGAGACTGTTAGTGTTGTGTGTGTACAGTGTACGCCGACGTCTTTTTAATATGCCAGTCAATTAGTTCCATCCTTGTTAGCTAGCATTAGCTTAGCAGCAGCTACGGTCATCGTTGAAATCAGATAACACGTACTGTGGACTGAGAAGTGAGGATCGCTACTGTAATAATCAACTTCATTACCATCCTAATTCTTTAGTATGATAATATCACCTTTGCACACAGGCATCCGCCATGATGGACAAGAAATTATGAATACAGCGAGCGAGCGATAGGGATCAGTTTCCGTACTGGTTTGCCGAATAAAGGTTTATATAATGACGACGGCACTTGCATCGAGACTACCAAAACTCATTGGCAATATTCCGAGACTTTACTGAAGTAATATTGTTAAACATTTGATCAGACTATGTTTTGAAACTCTATGCTGCATAACTTGACCTCAGTAGCTAAAGATTCAAAGCATGTATATGTTTTGACGTAGGCAAGTCACCGAAGAAATGGGGAGACGGAAAAATGATCCAGTGGTTGCAGGAATTCTGGAGGAAGCGAAGAAGCTGCGTGAGGCGAATGAAGCGAAAGTAGATAAGTTTGACACCCAGAGCAGTATAGTTGAGGTGAAAGATCCGGAGGTGTCGGACTGTCGTAGTCACCTTGCAAAGAAGAAACTGTTCATTAAGCAACAATCTTTACAAATTCATCAATATTCTCCATTGGTTGGTTTTCACTTTTCAGTCTGAAAACGTACGCAGAAACTGATGAATGCGTAATGTCCACGCAGATTCCCACCCGTGTTTACGGAAGAAGTGATCGTGTACGCATACTAAATCTCACTGGGCCCTTGAGAAACCACATTGCATACTCTGCTGGATCTAATGTGGTCATATTTGATTTTATAAACGATCAGCAGCTAATACTTCCAGGACATGTACGTCTTAAACAACAATGAAATTTCGTAGATTCAATGTAAAATCTCACAAGTTTTAAAACAGAGAAACAAGATTGTCACTATGGTTCAAGATCGGAAGAATAAATTCTTTGCATCTGGTGACTGGGGCCCGAGATCTACGGTTATAATTTGGGATATATTTACTGGGTAAGTGTATATATATATGGGTTTCTTAGAATTCGTAGATCTCATTAACTTTTCATTACTGTCGAGGAAGCAATCCCTTCCAAGCCCTTCCCTTGACGGATTTTCATCCGAATGGTGTAGTTTCTCTGGATTTTGCTGGGCATACGCCCTACATTGGTGTGCTGGGGGCCGAGAAGTACTGTAAGCAAGTTGTCTCCATCTGGCCTTACGAAGTTATGAAATCGCATCTGAAACCAACATGTGAGACAGATCTTAAACCTCTTCATATGCACTTTTCACTGCAAGCAATTCCATTATTTCTTCCTAGGCTCGGTGCAGGTCCCAGCTAAAGTTGGGTATCAGCATGAACTTTGCTTTCATCCCCACAAGTTTGAATTTTTTGCCACTATAGGGTACAGAGGCGTTGTCTTTTACACTTTAGTAAGTCCTGGTCGTCTAATGAATCCAGTGAAGTAGCCACACTCTTGTAAGTCTGTAAGTATGACTTAATGCAGTTATTCTACTAGTAGATTCGCGCGGAGAAGCGCATAGTGTACCACGTTCCGAAGCTGCCAAAACTATTCCTGCATCGCATGAAACGATTTACACACTCCCTGTGGAACTCAGAAAACAACAACTTACTTACAGCCACAGCCTCAGGCTTTATTGTCGTGTGGGACATTCCAAGTTCCATTGGGCTGGTGGAGCCACCAGATCCGACGAAAAATGTTCGGGAGTTCAAGCGTTGTTACAAAATCGGCACGGATGCCCTCACGTGTTTCGTACAGCACAAAGAGTAAGTATGAAGAAAAAATCATGCCATGAGGAAAACAATCAAGTTCAAGGGAATCCGAAAATGGCGATTTAGATTGTACGTGATGGGGGATGAGCGCGGTGTGGTGCGTTTCTTCGATAAGCATTTCCGACTGATCCGTTGGACTAAAGATCACAGGCTACCTCCCATATACTCCATTGCTTTCAACGATCTCTCCCATCATCCTCCTGAGTTCCAGCGAGTCATGAGTATGTGAATGTTAGTACTTAATCAATCTTATCAATATGGAAATCCCATGCTACTCCCATCACGCGCCTTTCTCAGGGGAAAGGTACAATAAGGCGCTTGGTCCGCACATACACACTGAGAAGCACAGTTTCATACGGGATTTCACCATGGGGATGCACCATCATAGGACACCGTCAGAAACGACGATCGAGAGACACCCATTTTATTGTGCGGACTTCTTCATCGGTAATTGATAGGATGAGTATGATTGAAAGTAAATAAACTTGATTGTGTTAATTTTGCGAGCCTGTAGGTGTTGCCCACGGCAATGTTTTCTATTACCACGTGTCAGAAGAGCGACTAGATGCTGTGGTTCACGGAGCCAACTCAAGGTTTGTTGGCTGTGATGTCAACCAACTGAGGTGAGATTCGCTTCTATAGCTATATGGCGAACACTTAAGATGAAACTCTTCATTGGATTTATAGCAATCACCTTGCTTTGCTAACCTACAAGGGAGAAATCCACATGTATGATACGAAAAATCATCGCATGGTTTTACGTCGTCGATTGTTCAAGAAACCTACGCGAGTTACTTGTCTCAAGTATCATCCATCTGGTGAGTATCATTGATGAATAAGAACTAGGAACAATGAAAAAAGATGGGCACAGAGAAAAGATGTGAGTAAGATCAAGTTGATTTGATCCAGGTACGTTTGCCTTCATCGGGAGCGAAACTGGACGCATATTCTACCGACGAGCATTCGATTTCAAGCCAATTGACATCCCATTGGACAACTCTAGATCTCCGATAGTGAAAATTATCTTCTCAGAAGATGGTCTATTCATGGCTCACTATGTAAGAGAACCCACTTTCATGACATGACTCACATGAGAAAGTCTTGTTAATGCGAGTAGGACGGCTAATTTTTACTTGAAGGACAAATCCCGAGCCGTAGGACTGTACTTGAATTTACCCAGGAAGGCATCCTGGGTATTTAAAGGGAAGCAACGGATGCATTGTAAAGACGTGGTAGAAATCCTCTTCTTCATGGACAAAGAGAAAAACACCAACCGACTCTTCTCTTTAGGGGCGGACCGAAGGATTATAGAGTATGACATACCCAACAGGTGAGCACGAAGTACTGATTAAGAGAGTTTTAGTATAATTATTATTTCGTATAATTAGCTCGGTTAGCGGTGGTCTGAAACCATTGACAGTGACCAAGGTGGAGCAATTCACCATTCCCCTGGCTATGTGCTTGGGTGAGCCGTTTCCAAACTTGAAGCCACACATTATTCTAGCCAATGACGCAGTAAATACTTGACAATCATTAAAGAACCATCACACTGGAACCTACTCTAAAGTACTCGTCTTTGAAATCCTTCTCCATTATAGTACAAGATAACTGTATACGACCCCGATGATCGTCAGATTCGACGTACATGTCACGGGCCAGTGTATGGAGCACCTTTAAATAAACTTATTGTGAGTTCAACCATAAAGATACCTGGTCCATGTTAAATGGCACTATGAAGGGATATGAAACATTGAAAGACTATCTGCATGGTCAACATAGAGAATTAAGCCCGAGGGAAGGAAACCAGGAGTGCGGGTATTCACTCTATTCGTTGGCCATAACAAACTTGGCTTCATAAAACCTCCTTTGGACGGGAATCCCTACAAATACCTAGCAGTTCTTGCGCATCCAGAGGGTGTACACAATGTGGCTTTGTCATTCGACCACAAGGCCATCTTCTCTACTGGGACAAGTGAGACAGTTTGTATACAATGGGCACCAAACATTTCGTAAGTATCAAAAAATTTGTCAGTTCCAAAATGAACAAATGAGCAATGAATCAGTGGATGTCTAGAGCGGTGGAGAATTGTGCAGTGAAAGGCGGAACAGGTGCGAAACCATTTTTTCAGATGTTGGATCGTGAAATGCCTCCAGGAAAGAGTTTAGTTGCAGAGGTTCAAAACTGCTTCTATACTCTTATGCTCCAGAAGATATCTTGCACCAAGGAGCTCCTCATGTCTGAGATGAGAATCCAAGTGAAAGAAATCCCGTCTGTTGTCAGATTCTGTGGCTATTTTCCCACAGAATACGAGGTATATCTAAGCTAAAAATAATTACATTCAGAAACGGCCCTCTACACATTCTGAAATTTTCCTGTCCAATTCTCGGCTAGATTGACTTAATGATAGAAGAAGCAGAGTTCGCTGGGCTTGCAGATCATGGAATTCGGAACGAGGAGATTACGTTCGAAGAATTTATTAAATTATTTGCCAATCATCGTCGCTTCCCCTCCCACAACCGTGCCACATTTGCTCAGGCATTCCGCAAGGTGTGCAAAATGGACAAAGGCGAGGCCATCATGAAAGGAAATAAGTTCAAGCGCATGCTTGCCACCAGAGGTAAATGTCTACAACTGAACACGAGCCATTTTTCTTTACGGACTCCCAATTGAATCTACCAGGCGAGAAGATAAATGAGATTGATCTCCCTGTCTACTTACCCGTATTCTTCTCATCTGTGGTCAAGCAAGTGCCAGAGTCCACGCTGATGCTGAAGGCAACGAAAAGCGCAAGGGAGAAAGAAGTCAAGAAAAGGATCATCAAGAAGGAGATTATTCCCGTAATTAATTGCATTCCCCGTAGCTAATTTACTCGGCTGAGCAGACTAATTCAAACCTCAAAACCTCAATCCCATTTCAGACGGTTAAAGCCAAAGCGTTCTTGGATTATGCCTACTCTAGAAATGTGCCTATTCCTATGAAGTGGGAGCCGGAGCAGAAGGACCGGGGCAAGATGACTTCCATCGTTGCTCATTTGACCAAACATGCTCAGCAGCCGGATACTTTTCCAGCTCTTGGTGCCGCAAATGATTCCGTAGATGATTGATGCCAGATGCAGATAATGTGATCCCCCAGCATAATAATTCCATTAATAATCAGAGAGTGGGTGACAAAAAATGTTAGAATTTCTAGGGAATATTGTCCCTACGATTTTTTTTTATTATATGGGAAACTCGGTCTGTTAACGTTTTCTCCGCATTCTTTTTCATTCAATGCACTCACAAGCAATGCTGTAAATTAGTTTTGATTTTCCTTAGCTAGTGAATCATAACAGACAGACAGCTATGGTGGTGGTGTAATTAGTATAGCTCATACCCTTCAAGCAACCCCTCCTTATCATCAGAGTCCTCCACACAGACATTTTTAAACCTGCTTGAAAATGACAGCAGAGTGGAGAAATAATATAAAACATATGTAACTCATATCTTCAATAATAATAATAATAATAACAATCATTAATCTGTAAACCTTCACAATAATCAAGTTGGATGAATCACTTACATGACAATCACAATAGTAGTGACGATGATAACTATACAAACTGTACATTAAATATTTTTGTATCAATTATTATTTACACATGCACACAGATATATACTTACGTGTATGTAATAGTAGTATTATTTAGTAGTAGTACATCTAAGCTACAAAACTGATCCACAGAGTACTTGTTAACTTTTGACCATGACGACGACTACTCAGAAAAGTTGTCATATAATCGGTTCAGTCTATTAAAAAACGGTCTGCAATAAGAAATATATCTTCTTGCTACTTCCCCCATCACCATACTGAGAGTAGCGTCTTTTCTTTTTTCTTTGCATTCATCTCGTATTTACACCGCAGCATGATAGATAATTAATCTTACAACTATCAATAATAATAGTAATAATAATAGAAACGCTACCAAAGTCACATTAACATTACTATATTCATGAAATGTACACAAATATGCTCATGCAGCTTGATATATTTCACGACGACTGCTCTTCTGTCCAAATCATCATCAGATTAGCAGTATACATAATCAGGGCAGTACACAAGAACCTCTTCAATACTTTCCGTCCTCAACACCTGTTTCTTGTGTCGTTGTCAGTACAGATAATATTGGTGAATTACGCGACATCCAAATGGCTAACTTTTGTTACTTTCTATAAGCCTTCTGCTACCAACACCCTCCACATCTCCGCACCGATTGATCACACAAGAAAAGTTCCGGGCATGTTGAAATAAAGAGGAATAATAATAACAACAATGTTGTGTAGAGATCCGTTCGTATAGTTGGAGTTTTTACAAAACGAAATGAAATAATTACAGATGATAAGAACACAGACTTGACAAAAATAGTACCAAGGTCAACATCATCAACTACTCATATCTAATTCTTTCTGTCGGTCCTGTACGTAAAATCCCAACTAGTCGCGTATCAGGCATCACAGACAACTAGAATCATCGTACTCAGTTTTACAAACGATCATTGTAATCACTACAATACACTCATGTCGTCCACACATTCATTGCTATACAGAGGGAAAATCAAGGGTGGAGCAGAAGGATGACATCTTTTATGGATTCAATCTTTCCATCAGTTGATATCATAGAGAAAAGATGACGTACAGGGAATACAGCAAAAGTATTCACGAAGACTCTCCCAATCCACAATGTACATAAGAAATCAATCAAATCGTATACAAGAAGACGAAAATACACACTGCGAAGGATTGTCAATAATAGTTTTCAAATAATAACAACAACAGCTTTGTAAGAATTTACATTCTAATTATTACTATTACGAAAGCTTTAGTAACACTCACTGGTAAACTTAGTAGACACATTATGTGAACCAAATCAAATAAAAGTTTAAATATGGTTTCTCATTCAGTCACTTCAGCAGCAACAAAAGCAAAACGTTATGCAAACTAAAAGTCTCATATGTGGAAATTCAGAAAGGAACTATTGTCGCGTATGCTGTAGATTACATTTGTCTACATAAAAAATGTAATAAAAATCACTTTTGCTATATTTCCATAGTCCTAGCTAAACTTCAAGTTCCACCAGTTGCTCAGTCCGAGTCGGTCACGTAGTCTACACTAATTCTGTAGTTGTTGTTGCTGCTGCAGCTCTTCTTTCTTGGCAGCCGCTCTTGCTGCAGCCTTCCGTCGACGAACTTCTCTGCACTCAGAACAGAACCACTTGCCTTTCGGAGGGATCACTATATCAACACATTCAAAGTGGAACCATTTGTACTGACAGTCTTTGGAGTCACATCCTATCATTTGGGAAACATTGTCATGCGGAGACTGACATATGCAGTATAATCTTTCATCCACATATGCCGCTTCAGCAGCAGCAGCAGCCTTCTTGGATAGTTTCTCCGCTTTCACTCCTCCAGACTTACGACCACTGCCACCACCACGGGATGCTCTTCTTTTAGTGGCTGACGGAGACTGACCATCTGGCGGAAGAGGCACGGCAAACGGATCCTCAACAACGTAGGGTGACATTGAGCCTTCATGGACACTTTTAGCCTTCAACTGATTGGCTCTTACTCTTGCAGTTAACTTCTTCATTGGTGGTGGTGTAGACTCTGAGTTGATTTTGCTCAATTTGGCATTCCCGGACGGGAATTTCGGAGAATTGTAACCATCAGTTGTAGAAGCGTCCACACTATATGCTTCCATGTGGTTTCCCTCCAGTGGCTGCATATCCCGCTTGACAATGAGAGGCTTGATCGGCACATTACGTACTTTCAATCTTTGCTCAGAGGTTCCATTGCTTTTCACAGAGTACTTCACACCACGGTTGTTCTTGCTCACTTTCGGCGGAGGTGGAGGGGGTGGTGGTGGTGGAGGACGTAGTTGCTCAAGATCGTCCACACCACGTACAACCTTCAAAAGAAACTTTTCACTACTCAGAGTCCATACAGCATCAGTTGACGGTTTTGAGGCTCCAATCATTTCTGTAAGTTGCTTCTTATGAAAAACCTCTTCTGTGCCCGAGTCATCAGTGTCTAAATCTGACTCTAAAATGAACGGTTCGGGCTCTGGTTCAGGCTCCTTGGGTGGCTCGATATTTTCGTTCCGTTCTGCACTTTTCTTATTGTTGCCAGCCTTCAGGGCCTTGGCTCGCTTCTTCTTCGGAACTTTCACAGCTTTCTCAGCTTTCATCTTACCGTTGTTCACTACCTTTGTCTCTGACTTCTTTTTCGGCGTCAGAGACTTAATTTTCAGTTTGCTTACGCGTTTCGGAGACTTCTTAACAGGAGTCTTCTGGTTATCAGACGACTCCGAATCGCTGCCTGAAGAGGATGAAGACGACGAAGATGAACTTCCGGAACTGGAGCTGGAACATGAACAATTGCTGCCACAGCTAGAGCAACTGGACGAGCTTGAGCTGGAACTCGACGAGCTTCTACGACGCTTCCGACCCGCCAACTTCTTGGGTGAACTCTTTCCAGCTTTTAATTTCTTTGGTCTACCCCGAGGAGATGAACTCTCACTCGCATCATTTCGTCCTTGAAACACCCCACCTTGTCCATAGGCTCCAGGAGATGAAGATTTCCTCTTGAACCCACTCACACTAAAGTTTGGAGAACAATAATCATGTTCATGCTGTATAGAAAACAGAGCATTCTCCTGAATTATGTGTTCTGGCAGATGGTTTTCTTCAAATGTTGGGATTTCCGGGACACTGAAATCAAAATCTTCCAACGGCAGAAGCAAAGGTGACATAGACCCGAATTCGTCCCCTGACTTGGACTTCTCCACCCCACCATCCAACACAGAATCCGAACCCACCACATCAGCTTGGGATTTTGAGAAGGATGTAGTAGTATCATCCAAGGCTGTATTGTCTACAATGGGAATCATTCCATTAACTATCAACATGCTAAAATCAATACCACTTGTACAACAACAAAAATTAAAGACATACCGTCAGCATTGGTTTTGGGAACATTTAGAGGATCTTGGACTAAGGAATGCATGTCAACGTCTCCACGATCCGAGGATGAGAGCTCGTTGGCGACGGGGGCCTCATCAACGTCCATCTTCACTGCCTCTTCCTGTTTCAATGGTGACGGAGGGGTGGACTGGGACGGTGATCCAGACTCATCAAGCTTCCCATTCGACAGAGCCGCCGGTTTGACAGTTGAGTCATTTTCGTCGTCCATCTTCTTCAATTCTTCTGTTGGCTCCAAGGAAGGAGCTCTTTGGGTGCCAGTGGTAGCGTCATCCTCAGATTCTGATTCGCTCTCAGATAGATTCGGACCTTGAATTTTGGCCAGGTTGAAAGGTTTTGAGCGGGGTGACCGCTCCCCATTGCTTTTCCCTACAGATTTCTTAGCTGGTTTCTCTTCGTCAATAGCTGCTGCTGCTTCCACTACGCCTTCTTCATTTCCCTCCGCCTTGCTACCTTCAGCTGTTGTTGCTCCTGCGCCTTCTGAAACTTCGTTAGTAGAAGAAATTGATGGAGGGACTGTGACACCGTTTTCTCCACCTAAAAACATTCATGAAACATTATTTTTAAATACACCAACTCATTATTAATTGCTCTGGACCAACTTGAATTTTTTCTTTCATAACTTTCATACCATGGACATGGTCGTCACTTTTGAAACTGTCGTCAGGTATAGAATGCTGCTTGACAGGGATCTCTTCAGAGTTGGGCATGTCGGCGGGAGGAATGGACTGCTTACTTTCTTCCGGTTGGGTTTCGTCCGCTGAAGGACACTGCTCACTACCGTTGTCATCCATAACTTCACCATTCACTTTCAATGGCTCAGGCTCAGTGTCCGCGGTGGAACTGTCATTAAGCCCACTGACACTATCCTCTGTTTTCACAGAGTCTACAACTGGGACTGGGATGACCGGAGCGGGCTCAACCTTGGCATGAACGCTTTCCAGATGCTTCTGCAACAACTTTTTCGAGATGAATCGCTCATGACAGCTATGCTTTGGACACTTCCTTAGCTTCTCTCCGGTGTGGAGTCTTGTGTGCACTCGAAGAGCAGTAGGTCGAGTAAAGTAGAGACCACAGACTTCACAGACGAAATACTCTGGCGGCAGGCAGAAGTGATAAATATGCGGCCACTTCTTCTTGAGGCATTTGGAACAGTCCACACTCTCCGTGCCATGCTTCCAAAACAAATGCGTCATCAGGTTCGGCTTGGCACAATAAGACAAATTACACTTCCAACAAAAGTGGTTCAGCTTGTGCTTCTTTATGTGATATTCTAATTCCTTCTGGGTTTGAGCTTGCTCCAAGCACAGCTCACACCTATTGTGATCCTTTCGTAGATGCACCATGTAATTGAAGAATCCTGGCAGTTGGACGTTGTCACAGCTTCCACATTGGTACCTGAAATCAACCCAGACCTCTTAGCTTACGAACTTTTAATAATTCTGCCCGTCATTACAGCACCACAGATCAACTCTTCATTACCTTAGCCCTACGGTTTCACTGTTACCATCATCATCATCTTCCATTTCATTTTCTTTCAAGGTCAGTGGTTCCGCAGTGCCCAGACAAAGATGCGAGTACAGAGCACCAGCAAACAAAAACCGTCCTTTACACATTGTACACTTCATAGCAATACCACGATGAGTTTTCCTCCAATGAGGGAACAAACTTTTCTGAGAATCTGCCATGTGGCCACATAAGAGACATTCAGAGGGTTTATCCCCAAAATTACTCAACTGATCTCCACTGAAAGTGTACACAATGTTTTGAGAGTTAAACACTTTAGCTAGTAGAGATATTCGAAAGTCCGACCAGGTCAGATCCAAGGGTACCGCTGCATTATTATCATCCTCCAAATTATCAGAGAATTCATCGTTTTCCTCTTTCACATTCCGTTTCTCCTTTGAGAGATCCTCATCATCATCACTAGGAGTTACATTCTTGAGCTCATTGCCTTTCGAGTCTTCTATTGGATCCACCATGGCGTCATTCAGCTCTGTCTTTCCTGCTTCAGGAGGGCAAGGCCCTTCCGTGGCTGGCAAAGATGATTCCGACTCTTCTCGGTTCGACGCAGCGGTTTCGTCCGGTAAAGCTAATGAGCTAGAGGCTTGTACAGAAGATGAACATGGTAAGGAATTTCCAGAGACTTCACTATTACTAGGAGTTTCTTCTAGGGGTTCTGCAGGTTCAAATATTGACGGCTTTGCTTGGTTTGGATCAGGGGGTGGTGATGGCGACGGAGGGTCGAAAAGAGAAGGGACAGGGGTTGTTGTCTTCTCTACTGACTCCGGTGGATCAAACAAAGATGGTTTTGAAGGTTCGGACACCGGATCAAAAATGGAAGGTTGAGGTAGCAGGGGCTGGTCAGAGGATTGCGTACTTTGCGGTTCAATTTCATTGGATTCGGAGATTTTGGTTGCAGGAGCTGGATCTTGGGCTGTTGTTGTTCCTTCTTCGGGGACTTCATCTGAGGGTTCTGTTTTGATTTCTGGGTTATCTCCGGGCTGTTCCTGCAGTGTGAGTTCATTACTTTGTCCTGGCAGAGTTCCTTGAGATTTGAATTCTGAGTTTATGTCTTGAACACTTCCACTCTGCTCTAACTTGACGGGGGATGATAGTTTTTCCTCTTCATTTTCAGGTTTTTGTTCTGCTGGCGAAGCTGGTCTTACTCGCAGGTCCCACGTGTGCTTTGAAAGCATGTGGATAGCCAGTTGCCTTTTATCAATACGAATCAACCTGACCAGTCTGCAGTATGGACAATCATCCGAAGTCTTTACTAGCATATCACTGAGTATAGAGTCGACAGACTTGCGTTCAAGACTGTAGTTCACAAGTATTTCGTACTTTGGAGCCTCGGGTGGTGGGGGCTTGGGAGCACCGTTTTCTGACTCTGGTATGACTTCAGCGGGCGGAAGAGTTTGTTGTTGTTGCATTTCTACCAACTTTTCTGCAAGCTCCTTGATCAAAATCCCTAGTCGCTTGTCTTGATCCTCCTCACGAAGGAGTGGATCAAGCACAGGCTCCTCGGGAGGAGGGACGTCATGAGGTTGTTTAACTTCTTCAGAGAGATCCTCCGAAAAAGGTGACAATGCGGGGGGCAATTCTTCTTGTTGTGCTTCTGCCTCAGTCGTCGGCAGTGGTGTTGGGGACGATGTCGACTGCGATTGGTGTGATGGAGAAGAAGATTCAAACTGTATCTGAACAGTAACCTTATTTCTCCTGTTGGAAGCTGTAAGCTTTGATGGGGAAACAGAGGGGGACTTTCTTGCAAGAGTGGGTTTAGTACTCTTAACAACAATTGCCACACTAGAATCTTTTTTGGGAGAAGTCCTGAGTAACGCGGGAGGAAGGAGCGAATCACTTCTTTTCAACTTTGGTGGTTGCGGGGACAGGGAATTTTTGGAAACACTGAACTTGACAGACGGCAAAGAGTCACTTCTAATGAATTTCTTAGATTTACCAACTTTGGGCGAGAGTGTACTACTATCTGGACTGCAGAGCAAAGAAGAATCAAACTTATCGCTTGTTGTGTCACGTCTGGCCTCTGAACTTTTTTGCACTGAATTAATGCTGGATTTCAAAAGACCAGTCACGGGTTTCTCCTCCACATCACTAACAGTAGATAAAATATCGCTTCTATTGGAATTCCAAACGTTGATTGTTGTTTTCGTACTCCGCACAGAACAGGCTCTCATGTGAGCAGCGATTTTGCTAGGTGAGAACTTCTTCCCGCAATATTTGCAAGAGTTGTCACGATTTCTCAATTGAGATGTCGTTATGGTTGTACTTCCGATCAAGTTGACATTTTTCGAGCCCTGGCATTGTAGAATGTGTTCACCCAGAGAGGTTAACGGCTGGATAGACCCACATTTGGGACAAATACCCGTGCTTTTCCGACATTCCCTCACATGACTTTTCATATAAGTAACCAGAGCGTCGGAGGGGAATATTTGGTTGCACTCAACGCACAGTAGAGTGGTGTCTGTCCCCCCTCGTTCCAAGAATTCTGCCCCAGAAGCGAACTTTTGAGGCACAACCTTGTGCTCCCTTGTGAGATGCACCATGAGCTCTTGGGAAAACTTGAAATATCGAAGACAATACAGGCAGCTGAAGACTCCATGAACCTCCTTGGCATGGGAAAAGTAAGTTGGGAGGTCCAATTTTTGGGCACAAAATGTGCAACTCGCCTCCATCTCCCTGCTAGTTGCGTTGGTAACTTTCTTCGACTCTTTCACGGGCATCCTGGCAGCTTTCTTGTGGGGAGATGACTCAGCAGCTCCCTTCCTCCACGGATCCAGTTTGACCTAATCTGGTCACCACGACTGCGACTGCAAGTCAATAATAATTAAACTTCAAATCTCACCCCCAAAATAAAATATACCTACAGAATTCTTATTATTATGCATGATCCTTTACCCTAAACCCAATCCAGAAACGTCCTCCCCCTCCACGCAAGCAGTAAATTGAAAATGATTCAGGCAGTTGTTGTTACTATTATGACTCACTCCGGTAAGCCGGAGGACGACTTCCATGGTTTTTCTTCCAAGGCCGTGTCAATGTTATCCTCAGCACAGATTATGCTCTCGTATTCCTTTAATTGCTCCAGCTTCATCAACTTTAATCCATCCCGTTCTATATACAAAAGAGAAGAAAAAAAGGGACTGATTACACACACATTGTTGTCCAACCCAAAGACCCCCCACTAATTTCACTTTCATACACAAAAATACCAAAATATCTCAGGGCCCATTCATTCATTCATTCATCCATCTATCCAAATTGTACCCAAAGTCTAAATGCAAACATCCACTCATCAACTTACAAAACACTATCCGCCCGCACCTCTAAAAATCTACCTATTGTCTCCTCCACACTTTTATACTCTTTTACGTCAGTTTCCAAAAACGTTTGACTAGATCTAAAATTACATCCACATCATCAGCCAGAATAGAATAATAATACTAACAACAATAATTTCCAGTCATCATCCCATCCATTCTTCATAGCCGCCGTTATTAATAGTTGCAAAATTCCATGTTATAGCCAGCCCAAAAAATCATCCAAATAATAGCAATACTTAGATCCAACTACTAACAACAATTAGATACAAATAGTGGAAAGTTTCCCTCCATGTACATAAACATTATTAATAGCGGCAATTATTACAGGATTATTATTGAAAATAATACAAGAATATCGTCTAGATGTGCGGTCCTGCAGAAGAGACGGATCATCATCATCATCATAATAATATCCAACCCGTATGTCGCTAAAAGCAAACAAACCTCTCTGTAGACGAAGAAGAACACAGGCGAGTACTCCTTATAGTCCCTCACACAGACACACACACACCACACGTACTACGGCTCCACAAAGAAGAACAAGGGAAGTAAATAGTTGTCGTAGTGCTCCTTGTAAGCAGCAGGCACACACACACACATACACTCCACACTCACAATGATTCACAGGAGAAAAGTAGAGACAGACACGAACGAACGAACGAACGAGCGAGTGAACGAACGTTGGACCTCCAGACCTTCACAGTCCCAGGACTATGTGACGAGTGAAGTCATAGCGATGAGACCAAGTCGTACATATAAAGGAGCCAACAACAAAATTTTATAATCATGGAGCTCCTCTCCCTCTCTACTTCTTGGCCAGCAGCAGCAGCAGCATTTTGTACTACGGAAAAAAAAGGAGCAGGCGTCCCTTTTTGGACCCTATAGACTTGATGAGCCTATGATGCTTTATATGCAACTATACAGCCCCAGGTTTGCTTTGCTATGGCGACAGACGGCGTCCAGTAAAAATGGCTCAGAAATGAAGCGGGAAAGTTCAAGACATGAATGAGCATGGCCTTCCCTCCATTTTCCAAAATTTGACTACACAAGTTAAAAAAAATCAATACTCACACTGAGCAAGTGGAACGTAGAAAAGGACGCACTTTTTTCAATGTCAAGTCAAGGTGTGTTAAGGTTTTAAATATGAAAAATATTCTGGGTGTGTGTGCACATTGAGAAATTTTGAGGTGAAAATTGTTGGTGTTTTTCGGGCGGGCACGATTGAAAACTGTTGTTGTTGCGTGGGGATATTTTATTTTTATATATATACGCCGCGCTGTTGTTGAGGACGACTAAAGTGCTTCGGCGTGTACGTACATATTTTATTATATGTACTTCTCAAGCTACTCGCACTCGACTCAACTTGCTCGAGTGTGTATTATATTGTGATGAACGAGGGCCTATGGAAGAATATCATGGACTGGGCTTCTTTCGTCGTATTCTTCTAATTCTCTTTTGCTTTGAGCGAGAAGCAGGAGACTGACGGAAAAGTTGTTGGAGGCAGCTGGTGCCAGAACAGGGACGACATATAAAATAAAAGTAACTATACTACCTCATCTCTTTCTCGAGTACCACCATCGTCATCATCATCATCATCATCAGTACTACGGCGGACTGACTGTGAGAGAGCGTGTTTTGTTTTGAGTAACTACCAAGAGGAATTTCTTGATGGAAAAACTTGAGTTGTAGTGTGTGTTTTTTTTGGGTTCGTTGGAAAGCTAAAAAAAAACTTTTATATACGCCTTTAATAATTCTCTCTTATTTTGAGGCGTCCTTTGAAACGGGAGATGATATGGTGTGAGGCTGAGGACAGAACTAATTGTAAAAGAATGTGTTAGTTTGTTCACCATGTTGTGACTGTAAGGATAAAGTATGTAAATGTACTTGACGTAAGTGCTCCATGATTGTTGTAGCAGTTGTGGAGGGAAACTGACTTTTCTTAGTGTGTCTTTCTACTATTATTATTATTATTATTATTGCTGTTGTTCTTATCAACTTCTCACCTCCCTCCGCATTCCTTGCTTTTCTCGGCGGTTAGCTGGACAAGCACAACAAAAATGTCAAGGTCTGTTCGAGCTGAAACTAGGAGCCGGGCTAAGGATGACATCAAAAGGGTCATGCAAGTGGTGGATAAAGTCCGGCATTGGTACGTTGTTGCATGATGGCAAGTCATTTTGACAAAGTTGTTGAGGATTCTGACGTGTTGATTTTTTTTCAGGGAGAAGAAGTGGGTGACTTTGGGAGATACTTCAATGCGAATTTATAAATGGGTGCCAGTTGTCACAGTTGAGGTACGTCTGTTAAGATGCTATCTTTCTATTTCTAATTTTGTAGTTTAAAAAAGTGCAAATCTAGTAGGAATAGTATAAGGAAAATGGAGAAACCTTCAGTGCTTTCCTTGTCATCTGTGTGCTAAGTTGCGTTGTTAAGCGCGCCAATGTAGAATGCAAAAAAAGAGAAATGGCGGAATGTTAAAGTAATGATCAAATGATTTTTTTGTAAACTACAGATGAAGAAGAAGGAAGCTCTCGCTGGGAAGCGACCGCTAGCCCCTGAAAATCCTCCATCTAGTCTAGTACTGAACGAGGATTCTAATACAAGTGAGTTTGAGCAAGCATTTCTATAATTCTTAATAATGTCATTCTACTGCATTTTAGCGTATTACTGATAACGTCAGTGTGTGCACGAGCTGTAACTTCTCATATCTTGATCAATTATTATTGAGCATTGGTATCCTAATGCAAGATTAATTTTTCTTCTTTTCAGGTTTTTCAGTCACTAGTGATTCTCAAGGCACACTTGATTTCGTCGGCCCTTTCGCAAGCGAAGACTCGCAAAGCTGCGAAGCATCTTTGCCCAAGAAAACCAAATTAGAGTAGAAGATGATTTATCATGTAATTATTTATATCATTTCTAAAAAATCTATCATCTTTTAACTGGAAACAATGGGTCTATATATTGTACTCGCAAAGATCCACGTGAGTCGTGATGATTGTAATACGTATTTTAATCTGCTGCTCATGTGTGGTGTGTGTGGGACCTCAAGAAGCAAAGAATGGAGGGGGAATCGCAGTGAGCAGTGATAGAATGAAGTGCATGAGAGAAAAAAAAACCCAGTTTGCAAGTGATCCAACAATTGTTTCCTCTCAATCCAAGGATTTGGTGGTACCTTCTTGATTGTACAACTACTATTATGGGAAGAAGAATGCGACTACAAAGATTCAACTCCCAGTCGTCAATTCGTGTGCTAAGGGACATTTTGTGAAAAAGCGGATTGGAGCAGAGGACACCCCAACGGAGGAGGAGGAAAGACGTGAACAGATGTACAACTGTTCAGTTTTCTACAATCCAAGTGACTGGACGCCATCTCAAAAATGCTGACTGAACAGTTTAATAACTCACAGTTTTGATAAATTATTATAACTTTGACCAGGGAACGGTCGTGTACAAGCTTCGGAGTATGAAATCAGATTTAGTGAGTCAACGACATGTACGAGAATGTACTCATAATAGAAGGGATGATCAGTGACTGACGAACACTACTAATTCTCCCTCCAGTGCTCATATGAACAAGATAAGAAAGATGCATTTGGACGTTGTTATGGCTCCAATTCCAGTCCAAATTTTTACTTGACCTCAGTATTTATCCGAGTACTGGCTCTCCCACTACATTGAGCAAGTTACTGTAAGCAGAAAGAAAGGAGATGAGTTGTTGTTTGTATCAAAGAGTCAGGCAGCAGCGGGACGAAGACGAAAAAAAAATGCAAACTTCCTGCGGTGTCATGATTCTTACCAAATGGATCTCTTTAGGAATGACATAATGTTGTAATATGAAAAAAGAAAGAGATAAAAGCAAATAATAAAAGTTACAACTGTCAACAGAGATACTACCTGGCTCTTTTCTTCTCCTTTATTTTGTGATGAGCTTTACTTCGTCAACAAGTAACCTACCGTTAGTGTTGTCTATTCCATGTCATGGTGTTAATATTCTGCTGGAACTCAACGTGTGTCTAATCTTGTGAGGCCATAAACAAGCCAACATACCATCGATAGTGGCCATTTAATTCAGATTAATCTCAAGATTCAATATTAATAATATTTCTCATTTTTCCACTGCATGAGATCTTCATTCCCGACCCAACGAGCCTTGAAGCTCTAAAATATTTCGTCGCAGACAGAATCATGATGCACCAAGGAACCAGAAATGCCCTATCAGAATGGCAAAATATGAATGTATGAGGAAGGCGTACAGCGGAATGTCCAGTTTTCCTTTTGTTTACTCAAATCGTCTCATCATTCGTAGTACTATTATGTACAGAAGTAGTAGTGCATACTGGCTCATAATGTACACATTTACATCCATCATATTATATCATGTTGAAAACGGGGCCGTTTTTAAAGAACTTAACAATAAAGTTTCCCTATTATTACTATAATTATTATACAGAAGCAAAATCCTTGGTTGCCTACATTGAAAATGCATACAAAATAGCAGAACATTTAATACAGAGTTTTTAGTACCATTAGCGCGCTCCATTTCCCATTGCGTTAAAAAATTCACCACACTCGAATTATACTTCTGTGCAACAGTCTAAAGAGCCACACCAAATGGTCCACGGTCTGCAGACCATCAGTGTCACATAATCAAGTTATTAGTAGTAGTAGTAGCAACAGCTCAATTTTTTTTTCAATACCATACCTAGCTAAACGGAATAGTAATAATAATAATAATAATAATACCTGCTCGACTACTCATTCATCATCTTTCTCAGAGCCGCATGACAATCTAAAGTTGGACGTAAAAGATGCTCAAGTACAGCAGAGACATTCAAGAGCAGCCATTCACTATTATTATTATATAAGCGACAGGTGTTTGTAAATATTCCCTTCGCCTTTGGATGTATAAGTAGCGATCCACTACCAAACAACGGGACCATTACAATCTTGACGGGGCATTGGTACAAAAGGGAGACTGTGATACAAACTACAACAACTTATTAGACGGCGATCGTCGAGAAGCATACCGAGGAGGAGGAACTTTGGAGTTGAAAACAGCCTGATCTCATACCTCGTAAGTTTCAAACTTTGTGTGGTAAAATGCCCGCAGTTACAAGGTATAGGAGCCACTAACAACACCGTCAGTACAAATCAGGATCAGTCATTTCATTCCCATACATAGCATCGTACAAAGTACACAATTCCTAGAGATATTAAACAACGGTAGCACAAAACGGGGAAGGGGGAGAAGACAAACATCACGTATAATAAATCATTTATGTAATAATCGTAACAATAATAATAATAATAATAATAACGGGGACAGATTGACTTTTCCTACTGCGCGACCATTATTTTATAAGTTAGTTAATTCATCAACTTGTACATATTGATAATGATAATAATGACCGTAGGCAACTAATTATTATTTCCATTCCGAGGTTCAAGTGTTGTTGCTGTTAATTCATCATCATGTGTAAATTTTCTTCTCCTTCTCCATTTTCTTCATCTTTTTGGCGAAAAAAATCCTCCGGCCCGTTTTTTAGCGAGTAAGTTACATAATATAATTAGATATATATATGTGGAAATCATAATAATAACAACAACGAAATAGAAACAACGACCGCAATAATAATCAATCAATCCATCAATCAATCATCATTACAAATAATAAAAACCAAACAGGCAGTACGTACAATATGTAGATATTTATATATAATATACGGCTGTATCATCAGACAGTTATTAAGCCTAGAACTAACTTGTTGTAGTTGTATAACAATGTTGTTAATTAATCATAATTACGAGAGGTACAGTCGGTGGTAGTCATTGGCGCCGAAAGCAGCATTACACTTGGGACACTTGCGCTGACGAGTCTCATAGCGAGTTCTGAGACAGTCAAAGCAGAAAACATGGAAGCACTTGATGAGAACAGCATCTTTCCGCTTGACTTTACACGACGGGCAGGTCAGTGTTTCTTTGTACTCCCGGATCTCCTCCATCATGACTTCGTCTGTATTCCCTGCGATTTCGATCTTATTGAGTCTTTCTACTCTTCGCTTGAGCATCCCGATTTCCTCCTGTAGCCGCTTCGTCTTGTAAGCTTCTGCCTCCAAGGCGGATGTCTTCTCAGCCACAGTTTGCTGGGCGTCTTTCATTTGGGAATGATATTTTTCCAGGTGAAGCTTGAGGTCAGCCGCCGACTGAGCACTCTCAATAGCTTTTCGCTTGTGAAGCTCCATTGTTTGCTGACGAATAAGTGCATCCTTCTCCATGGAGCCCATGCTTTGAAGAAGAAGTCGTTCCTTTTCCTCTAGTTTCCGCACCACTTGATTCTGCGCTTCAACTTGTTTCGAGAGGGTCTGCACTTGCTCCTGCAGTAAGGATCGCTCTTCTCGTGCCATTTTCTGCAACTGATTTGACTTGATCCGATCCGACATTAGTTTGAAATTCGCATCATCCTTCTCCCGCAGTTGCTGAATCAAGCGCGAGTTTTGTTCCTGCATGTCTTCAAATGCTTGTCCAGTGTTCTCCATTTCAGCTATCAGAGCTTCTTCTTCCTGCTTCTGAGCCGTAACTTGCCTCTGCAGAGCATGAACTTGTTCTTCAAGGGCCTTGATTTTCTTCACAGCGTCTTCGTCAGCCAGCTTCTTACGCTCCTCCTTCTTGGTCTCCATTAATTTCTTTAGCTGAGCCTTGACTTCCTCAAGCTCCAAACGACACTTCTTCTCGGAAGCCATTAACTGAACCTTGTCCCGCTGATCCTTGCTTGCACCTTTGTACATATCCAACAAAAGTTTCAACTCTTTCTGATCGTTCAATGCCTTCTTCAGCTGTGCCCTGAGATCCTTACACATTTCCGCTTCAGATTTCACTCTTACAAGGTTAGTCTTATTCACTATGCTTTTACTGTCCTTCTTAAGGTCCGAATCATGATTAGTTTTTTCACTCTTAATGTGATCCAAAGCCTCATTGGAGCCTTCACCGTCAAAGTTTTTCTTTGAAGGCGAACTTGAGTTTTGCTCTTCTTTGATGACAAGGCAGGAGGAGGTAGGTGAGTCTTCATCATCCTTAAATCCTGAATTATTCCCCACGGATTCTTTATCCAGCAGGGCGGCTAACTTCTTCTCCACCTCTTCCTTCTCCTTCTTCAACTTAGCATTATCATTGGAAATGTCCTTATGCTTTCTACGGTAACGGTGTGCGTCCCCCTTCAACTGTTGGTTGTGGTTTTGAAGAGATGTTATGAGGTGACGCATTTCTCGATTGATTGGACCCGTCTGTTCGTTAGCCGCGAGGTTCTGCTCAAATTCTATCCGAAGCATTTCATACTCTTTCCTTACTTGCCCTAACATGTCTTCTAACTGAATCATTTCCGTTCTTAACTTTTTCTGTACTATTAACTCTTCACTTTCCATACGCTCAATATCTTTTAAGTGTGTAGTCCTCATCGTGAATATACTCTGCTTGGCTTCATCTAAAATTGATCGAAGCTCTATGGTGTGATTATATATTACAGAAAATTTGGATTGCAGGCATTTATACTCCGTTGTCTCCACTATAACTGATTCGGGTAGTTGACGGATTTCCATACGTAATTTTTCCAGTTCTTTCAACGTTTCTCGCTGGGTTAGGTGCAGCTTCTCCAGCTCTTGTAACCTGTTATTGGCCAGCTCTCGCAATTCCTCATTCTCTTGCTGGAGATTGATCACTTCCAGATCCGTTATGCTTGAGTTCTTCGCATTCACATCATTCTTCTGTCGGTCGTGTCCATCTTCAGAACCGTACATTCGCTTCATCTTGTTGTACTTGTCTGTCATTTCCTGAAGAAGGTTCGCCAATTTATCATTCGTGCAGAGCAACTTGGATACTTCCCAATTCAAATCATCCACTTGGTTCTTTAGCTCGTCAGACCGGGTTTCCGCAGCAGTTAAGTTGTCTTGCAACGATTTCATCTGAAATCAACATCCAATTTTATAGGTCACTACCATTACTAAACGATCCAAGCCATGCTTTTTAACCAACGAATTGTTGCGCACTCCAAAATTAGTCTAAATAATACTCCGGTGCCGTTAGATTGAACCCTCAGGACTTTCAATGGCTACCGCCCACACTACAATAAGTCTAATAAATTATCATCCGCGTTCTAGCAATTCTCGCAGTGTTTGAGGTTCCATGAAATTAAAGCAGATACCCCATTTGCTTGACCACGTAGCAAGATTATTGTGCAATTTATAACAGTTCTTCGTGATTTCAAGAACCGATTGCCCTGGAGTTTCAAGAGCTATCAGAATTGAAACGACAATTGATCTTTCCGGTACAAGTTACGAAATCAATTGCACTACATGAACAAAATTGATTGCTTACCTTCAACGACATTATATGATACTTTTCATGTAGACTTGTATTTAAGGCTTGAAGTTGCTGATTTTCCTTTTCTAACTGAATATTAACTTCCTTTATTGTATCATCTAAGCTGGGCACGTCTTCTGAAAAGAAAGGCATTTAGAGTTCATTCACGGCTCTCATAACTAATAACAATGGAGATGGGAACAAGTTTAACTTGTAGTCTCACCTCCTAGTTCCCCTTTTAAAACCTTAGTTATCCTTTCATTACGTTGCTGCAGTCGATCGAAAGCTTGAATTATTTTCGCTACAGCTCTAGTGGATACCTGGAATATTTCAAGAGCATATGAATAACACAACGAAGCTTACTATACTTACAAAGCTCTACGCAGAGCCACTTGATCCTTGATGGAAAATCTGTCACAATCAACTCAAGCAGTAAAATCGTAATGCCCACCACGAAAGTCCCAATCCCATATATTCAACATACCTGGACTCTATTCGCTAACTTATCATCCAGTTCACTTTTATCCCAAGTGGACAGCTGGTTTAGGAACGATGTCGTCGCTTCGCTCTCATCTGCAAATAAAAAAATTGCATGTTGAATTTACTCCGATCCCTAAATGACTCCTGTCAAATAAAATGACCAAAGCTCATCATTACTTTTGCTCTCGGATTCGTCCGACGTTTCCGCGTCGAACCTTTGCAGGAGGATGCGAATATCTTCATTTAATTGATTCCAATAGCGATTGATGACGTTTAGGACGGCATCATCTTGTGTCTGTCTCTGTTCCAATTGCGCTATCCGCCGATGCAACTCCTGTTCCTGTCGTTGCCTCAATTCCAACCTCTGCAAGAAAATTGACGAGAACAAAAATCAAGTTTCCAAATCAAAATCCACTATTCCCCATTCCTGTCAATATCTCCTGCAAACATTATGCATTCTTTGTTAAAATCAGTCATCATCCTTGCTCCTTAGAAAAAAACCCTCGATGCAATTGACAGGTCATCCCAAAAAAAAACATTCACCCTGTCTGTCACTACAGAAAAAACCCAATATTCCTCATGACCTCTCTTTATTCATCGCACCCAACTAAACATTCCCTCTCCCCTCTCCCCAAAATCCACATCATCAAAAAGTTTAAAAAATTCCATCGGACAACAACAACAACAACAACATCTACTACTACCCACTGCCTCCTTCCTCTTGTACCTGTGATAACTTTCTATGTTGGTATTGCAAAACTTTGATGTCCATTTCTTCCAGGGTGGACACAGGACCCAGACGAACAGGCTCAACTCCTAATTTCTTTCTCGGTGGGGGTCCATCCGGACTTGGGTCGTCCGGAGGTCGCTTTATGGTCGACATTTTGACGATACCGGAATAAATATCAAGAAGAAGACGATGTGATGATCCGTCCGTCGTCTCTAGTATGTGGATGCGCTGGGTAGCAAGCAGAGTAGAGAGACTTTACACGATTGATCAGAAGAGAATAGTCCTCCTCACTGACGTCAGGTCTTTTAACTGTTCAGCTCCTCTAACCGCGCCTTCTAACAACGTACCGAGGGCACTTGTAATACATTCGTCCATCAACCTTCTTCTTCCTCGTCCTCTGCTGGCTGTGGCTGCTGCTGCCCGAGCATATATATAGCGACGACGACCATACCACCACTCAATCCTCAGACACACACCAACACATACTACTACCTCACTCCCCAAACTCGCAAACACACTCACATATGAACACAGATGCACAGCATTCATTCCTTAGGCATTCTGTACTTGAAATAATAAGACCTAGATGACTCTCGGTCCTTGGACCCGCTACAGCTCTCAGTCAGTCTCTGCAGATCTGGCCCCAAATATCTACAGGGCTAGTGACGATGAAATGTATGTGTGAAACCCAGAGGAAAAGTATGGCCGCCCTGTGCAGTGCAAACACATTTCTATTGCCTCTGCACAGCAGCTTATGGCTGGTCGTGTAGCCTGGAAAACTTGCTCCCGTTCCCGACATTTACTTCTCCAAAGACGACATTGTGTCTGCCAATTCTTCTATCGCTCTCTTGTTCCCTAAATTATACGAGTGAGAGTGTGGAGAAAAAAAGGAATAATAATTTTAATTGTATTTGCTATTCTTGGTTCCATTTTGGGTATGGAATAAATAATTATTGTGAAGTACTTTAATAAAGTCAGTAAAACTAGGGACCGGAATTGCTTTGAGGAAATTGCTGGGGTGATGGCGGTTGTTTTGAAAAGTGTCTTCTTGTTAGAGTACAATGTTTTTTTTTGCTTGTGGTTCAAGTTGAAGTCCAGTGGATTATTTTATTTATGTATGTATAAATTACATAAATGATAATGGATGATGATGATGTATTTTAAAGGGGATTATGGAGAGTGATATCGGTTTTAATCAACTAGTAAATAAGATGAGAAAATTTTATTGTTGAAAATGAGTAGTAGTGACGATACAAAGAAATAGACAAGAATGAAATCATACTTGAAAATCCGTCTCAGTTTTTTTATTTATTAATGTCTTGTGATGATGAGGCAATTTGAATTGAATTGATTTAATACAGTAGAATCGTATGGCTTAAGCAGAGACATATATATTATGCAAAGTCAAAGCTAGAGGTTTTTATGTTCCTCTTCTTCGTCCACTTGTTGACGATTTGTGAGTTGATTTAATTTCACTTGCTCCATTCGGCATGTGGCTGGAAGCATTGTCAAAGATGATGGGATTTTGCCCACATCAGCATCCGTCGCGCTGTAGTAATGGTAAATGTAGGAGGAAATCAAAGGAACAATCCTACGAAACATATATTATTTAGAAAAGAGAATCAATAGTATAATACTAAAGTAATGGAAACACAGTCGCGAGTTTTAAAATATGTACATGATGTTAAGAGAATTAAAATAATAACAATAGAGGGTGACTTGAATGTCTACATAAATCACAGACTCAAATAATAATAATTTAAAAACCTTGAGTGTTTTTTGAATACTGACTATAATTTAAAACGTTTCATACATGGTGTCAAGAGGAGTCTTTACATTACAAGCTACCCTGAAAGGATCAAATGTGAATTGACGGTAGTGCAGTGAGCAGGATCATTGTTGTTAGTTGACGGAGGATTATTAGGAGTTAGGCTATAGCCTTTAACAATAATGATGTGGGAACTTATAGTGGAAAACATAGAAATATATGCCATCGCGAGCACCAAATATGTAGTTAATCATTCATTTCAAGGATGCAATAGCCATAGATACCACTCTCTGTAGAGTAGGGACTAATGATCTTGTGGTAGGATCCAGGTGTCAATGGCCATTCTCACAGGAGACCTTATTGATAGGCGAGTGATTAGTTGGCTGTTTACAAAGCGTGCTGTCGTTCCAAGCCTCCAGAGATTTCTGAACATGCATCATCTCCGGGATTACTCTGACTTTATCCTCCTCGATTGACCGCAGACACTGAAAAACGAACAAGCATATCTAGTAAAATTCTACACAGAATTATCTCATCGTATTCAAAATTATGACAATGACGCCACACATCTTTCCTCACCTGCAAGATGTTCGATGTGACCCCTGAAACTTTTTTGTCGCACTGAATAACGATAATACGAACGACGTTGACCAACTTCACCATCGCCTCATTAAGCTTTCTCGCTTCAGTCTTGAGAGATAAATGGTCACCATCGTGAATACTGTCTAAACCCATACCTGCCATGGAGTCAGTCCCTTGGCCAAGTCTCTCAGCAGCCTCTCTTTCCAAAATAGCTTGGTTCAGGTTCTGAAGGGAGCTGCTTAGACTTATATTTGACTCCTCTGCACCGGACTTGAGAGTCGGTGGGGAAGCCGGCGGAAGCTCTGTCGATGATGGCGACTTAGATTGTTTCGTATTATGTGTCACTCCATTGTCAACCACAAGGGTAGTTACGCAGGAGTTCACCTCTTCAGGTACTCCGGCAGAGATGATGCTAGCAGCTGTGTTGACAGTGATGTCTTCAGCATCTCCACAAGGGAAGGCATGACGCAAGGCTGTGATGAGAGGTACTAACAAAGAGCTGTTCAGCTCTGTTTCATCCGACGCAGTACGATTTCCCTGTGCATAAACAATTATTATTATTAGTTACCGTCACAGAAAGTAACCGTTTTGTCAACTCTGTCTCTCTGATTTACCGTCGATAGCAGTAGCTCCGGCGACACCTTATAGGTCTTCATTAGTTTCTCTACCAAAGTGATGACACGACTCCGTGTTTGCTGAATTCCCAAGGCAGCCTCACTCATCTCACCAGTTTGATTGGAAACCAAACTGCTGGACTGAACCTCCAAACGATGAAGAAGAGCTTGTGCCTTCAAGGCCTCTTGCTTGTGTTGTTCACTGAGTCGAACCAAGCTTGAACACCGTGACTGTGCTTCTTTTTTTACTGATTCCACTTGATCTTGCCACTTCTTTCCCTGTTGAACAAAAGTAATATAATTTAGAAAGGCACAAAGCAAAAAAAATGCGGCACACGTTTACTACACACACACACATACCCTCCTTCATTAAGCTACATGCTCTTCACAAAGTTTGATGCCCGGAGGAGAGAACTGATAGTGACTTAATGCACACAGCATGCGTGACATAATCATATTATTGCCTCATTCACTCCATTATGTCTGCATGCTACACAATTATGACCTTTCGTGAAGAACTAAAAATAAGTATAGTTCATGACACTGAATGCATAGTCACTGGTCGGTAGACAGACAAAAGATACGAGAGCCAAAATAAGCGATACCATCACTTACCTCAGACTCTGCTTCTGTCAGAGACTCTGCCAGTAAGGATTTTTCAGCTTGAAGAAATTCAATCATCTCATTTGTCTCCGACTGATTCTCTTGCAGTTGCTTCTGCAGCTCACGATTCCTCTCTTCACTTCTCTCCAGATCGAACTGCATCTTCTGTGCCCTTTGTCGATAGCGCTGAACAAGGGTCTCAAGTCGTTTCATATCCGCCTCATCGGATGTCTGTTCCAGACTCGGTAATGGAGACATTCGCGTAGGGCTATGCCCATCTATGGCCATTGGGGAGTTGAGAAGGGGGGCAACAGGGTCAGTCTGCACTCCGCGCTCTTGTCTAATTCTTTTCATGGCACTGCTAGTAGTTTGTCCACTAGCTGAGGATAATTTACTGAAAACTTTGGCACTGACAGCTTTATGCTTCTCTATCAGAGTATTTGGTCTCTGCGTCTGATGATGATAATTTGTACTGGCATTAGAATTTCCATTGTGGTGGTGACATCCATTAGTAACAGAGCTGCTAGCAGCGAGCACGTGGATTGACTCCCCGCTTCCAGAGTGATTACTTCCAGAATTACTTCCCGTCGTCCCACCTCTATTATTAGTCTTAGCTTTGGCCTCCTGAACCTTCTGCATGCGCAAAGCACTTGTTCGAGTCCCTGAAGGCTCCCATAATGGAGACGGCTTCCTAAGACGAAGGGATCCTTGACGTTTTAAGCCTGTCATGTTGCCGTTCGCACTTTGAGAGGACTTCTCTAGGAATGACATGCTCTTGGACATTATGTCCGGGACACCAGGATTACCTTGCCTGGAGGCATGAGACTTTGTTTTCTCCTCAGTCCGAATGTCACCATCCCCAACCTCTGTGGGTCTAGTGCGCGGCTTCTTGAGTCTCAGCGTAGCATACTTTTCAATGCGCTTGAGTTTAGCTGCCGTATTCTTGTCTTCCGGTGACAAGCTGCAAGATGAGAAGCTGGAATTATGGAGAGCGAATTTGGTACGGCTGTTAGTACAACCATCGGACCGAGTCATGACACAAGCAATGCCTGAGGCAGAACCTAGACTATCCATAGAAGACTGTTTCTCACTTCCACTGCCACTTCGACTACCACCACTGCGGGAATCACTTTTAAGAATGGATTTGATGGGTTTTTTGAGCTCATGAGTGCTCTTGCTAGACTGAACTACTCTTCTGCTGGGTGTTCGTGATGGGGCAGCTGGAGTAGTTGTGCCAGACTTGGATTTTCGAGCACATCGTGGACACTCTGGCTTTTTCTGACCGTGACCAATTCCATCGGCAGTAGCAATATTCATGCTTCCAACCGCTCCACTACTGTTCAACGTCTTCCCATTCTCAACGCATGGAGGATTCTGTTCAGACAGATGAACGTGCATTTTCAGTCGCTGTTGTTGATGGTGAGGGGTTTGTTTGCCGGATTTGGAGCTTAATAGTGACTTTCCTGGTCTCATTGGTGTCTTATTCTCCTTCTCGTCTGACTTATCATGAATTTCTTTGGATTCCACCACCTTGCTGCATTCGTTCAACACAGCCGATTCCTCTTCTACCGCACAAGCTCTTCCTGCAGCTACGGCGACTGCCCGTGAAATCAAATGTTCATTATTACTCTGACAACAGTCTCTCGTCGGTTCCTCAGGCTCACTGTACCAGCTGACCAGTGATAATTTCATATCTTCCGAGCTCTGAACTGACAACGGTGCACTTCCACTTGCCACAGAGTCTTCCCCTTCCCCTCCGTGACCACAACAACTGGTAATACTCGTGTCCAAATCCACCGTATCCACCAAAGTGTTCCGACTAAGTGCGGCTAAGGCTGCTACTGTCACTGAACTATCACCACCATCTCGCATTCCTTCGACACAAAAATTAGGCTGAACCGGAGTCTTCTCCCCATCTTCAACGTCTGTATTATTAGTATTATTATTCCTACTTTCACTCAGGTATCCGTAATTTCCATCCTCATGACTAACACAACCGTGATTATTATGCTGCAGCAAATTGGTCAAGTCTGAATTATTGTCAACCTCCTTAGCACTGCCATTGCCTTCATTCTCATGTGTCAATGCTGCTTCTGCTCCTTTCAGCGCCTCACACTGGTCAATGCTTCCTTTGACAACTGCGGTTGAAGAAGAGTAGACCTCTGTCACAGTGCCACTTCCGGCTTTTGTCTTACTCCTGTTGTCTTCAACATTGTCCGTCCCATCTTGTCCTTCTTCCTTGGTCATGGGCTGCTTCTTCACGCTGCTCGAGCCATCGTCGTGGTTACACTGGCCAGCGTCTGAGGGATCAATAGAGGATGACTTGATGTTGGCTGTAGTGATGTCAGTTGCTGTGGAGGAGGCTTCGCTGATACTACAGCAACTGTTGTTAACAATTCTAGAGTCAATTTCACCTCCCGATGTGACGGTGGGGGTGCAGGTGGTAGTTCCACCATTCGTCCCGCTCGAAGTCATCGTCATCCCAATCGTTTCCATATCAACACCCTCTCCTTACTTGCTCTTCAAGGGCTAAAGGCTCTTCCCCGCTGTCCTCTCCGCCTTACTGTGAAACCGAATAAAAATCCATATAAAAACATTTCCTTCTCATCAAAAATCCAAACAAACGGACACGTTAATCCATTTGAGAATTAGACTTTGCAAACAGTCTTCCCACTATATGAATACAACCCTTCCATAACCACATGCCTTTCCCATCAACAACATTACCCCCAAACCAGCTCACTTCCTATCATCATCATTGATCACACAACTCACCCACCTCCTCCCTCACGGAATCAAAAACATGTCTAATGATTGAAACGCTA
>JAQIWI010000438.1:0-32414 GCA_034698825.1 Deuterosminthurus bicinctus | reverse complement strand
AAAGTTACAACGATAGTTAGCTGTAAAGTTACAACGATAGTTAGCTGTAAAGTTACAACGATAGTTAGCTGTAAAGTTACAACGATAGTTAGCTGTAAAGTCACAACGATAGTTAGTTTCAGGGTCCCCCCAGTAGTAAACTCTAGCTTAGACCCAGCTGTAAGCTTTGACAACGTCCCGATAGTAAGTCTAACGCGGTCTAAGCCTAACGTGATCTCGATAGTTATTTCTTACATACGCGCACTATAGATACACAGGGTGTTATTTTGCGCTTTTACGGGATCATTTTGAGATATTACATGCCTCAGCACTGCAGTCACAACCGGTTGACATGGTCATAGGTCCAAGCCGGTCAATTACAGTCCATGCTATCACAAAGTCACTAATACAGATTTACTCGCACAAAGAATGCGAACATTTTCAAGTACCGTAAATCCGCTATTAAACGCCGCGGCGTTTATTGTTTCAAATGTTTTGGAGACCCTGCGTTTATTAGAGGTCCGGCTTATAATAGAGGCCCGGCCTTCATTGTTAGAATTATAAAATACAACAAATACCTGTTCGAATTCAACATTCACGCTATTTTAGGACGCTGCAGGCGTTTATATTGAACTTTCTGTAAAAGCTCCCATGCTGACCTACACGGTGGCCTGATCTTCAGGTAGTGAACGAATTTATCATCAATTCCATCTGCTGCAGTTGTCAAAGTACATGACTGTTAATGAGTCTTGAATGAAAATCTTTTTCGGGAGACTCTCCATCCTTGCACAGTTCCAGGTACTTCAGAACGCTTTTCTTTAAAGAAAACAAATAATTGCGCTGAGACAATGCAATTAGAGCATTTTTTGAATGCTCAATAATTTCCTATTGTAGCTATTGGAACACTTTGAAACCATTCAAATTTTAAAAAAATTCTGAATCGAGTCATTCATAAATGAAACATTGCTGAAAAGATAATTTCTTAAATGTAACCGTACTTTAGTATCTCGCTGATGGTTGCATTTCCAGTGATTTCAAGGACTGCAAAATAAATGCTTTCGCAGGGGTCCAGCGGGTAACAAGCCGGGAGAAGTGTTTCCAAACTCCAGCTGATTTGTCCATCTGTACTGTGATCAAAAGCCCAGAACACTTGATCCATTCCATCATGATCATGTTTCCATTTCAAAGTTCCGTTGGATTCATTCACAAATTTGGTACTCAAGGAAACTCCAGAAATATCTGCAGTCAATCCTGTCCAACTCAGATTAGATTCCTCCGTACGATATGGAGCCATAATTGCCCAGGCTTTCCCTCCCTTCATAGTTGTAGAACACATCCTTTGAGCCATTTAACCTGAAAGTTTACATCAAATTAATGGGAAACCAATGCCAATTTTAACGACTTTCGTTTTAAGTTTACCAAAATGATTTTTGATTTTCATCAGAAACGTTTTGTTGCGGTATCACCAAGATTTTGTTCAATACACGTTCGCAGATTTTACCACCTTTGCTTTGTCTGGCTGCTGTCGTACTATCCTGACTTCTGTCCCCCAAATTCGCCCTCCATTTCCTCCATAAGAACACATGTAGCGTAAAATTTTGCCTACAAATCAAAGGAATGTTTATTAGTTCAAGCTTTTTCGCTCAGCTTTCTAGGTCAACTGATGCTCTCACAAATTCCGAAACACGATTAAAAACTAAACTGGGAGAGAACATGACGTCATCCTACAGAGGAGACTTTTCTCAGTGGCCAAGCACTGATACGGCCTCTTAACGTAATGTTTGTCGATGCCTCACTGTTGGAATGTAAAGTGTCAATATCGAATTACTGGATCTGATACTGCGAAAGGTTGGTACTAGCTTGGTGTCACATTGGAATAGGAATAAAGCCTATGTTCAGTACGTCATACTATACACATGGACAAATTTGAAGACGAAGTGGAATCATTTATCCCTTAAATGTTGGACTTTACACCCTTGGTCATCGGGTGTTAAGAACCAACGATTTATAGCTCAAACTGTGTGGACTTGAGATCTAAAGACCCCTAACGTTTAATACATTTTTAATAGAAAAAAAATCTCACTGCATACCACATAAAACATAGTTATTGATTACCTAATTCATTAAAGTCTACTACCATCCAACAGTCGTTCCCAATAAACGCCAATATTTACTTAAAACATAATTTTTACTACAACATTCATAGCTTTAAGAGGAAATTGTTGACACATAGAATAAAAACTAATTATCTGCTTCTTTCCAATTCTAGTAGAACTTTAATGGGTGACTGGGGGCATCACATTAATCAAATTGGTTGTAGGTTTTTTAAAATTTTGCTCATACCAAGTTTTAAGTTTCGTCACAGTCCATTTTTTTAATCGACCACGGACTTGTACTAGCAGAACTCCGGTACTTGCCATTAGCAACATATACCAAGCTTTAATTATTAACTGAAATTGTGCATTTTCCCAGTTGAAAGAAAGTCCATCGTATTGTTCTAATTTTTCCCAATCTGTCGAACTCCATTCTTCCGTATCAGGCTGAATGATACGTTGATGTAAGTAAATCCGATACCGTTTCCAAGAAGTTTCTATCAGAAAATCAAGTATTCCTGAAGTATAGTAGTTATTGAGTACATCACGCAGTCGACTTGAATACGGAGGAGAAAAGATCCATCCGAATATATTTCCCTCTAGTCCTTTACGTCCTATATGACAGTTGACTTCAGGGAATGCAAATTCAGTTGCCGTCTTCCACGAATCGATTTCGTATTCATTCATCACGATCGACTTTTGGGGATTATGGCTTATGAATTGCATGTGACTTTGTTCGTTGCTAAAGAATAAATACTCAACGCGAGCTCGTAATCGGTCGAGATACTTATGACCTTGAAAAATTGTGTTCTGAACCCGAAAGAATTTTGCTGTTGTACATGTGGAGCAATCATCAACAACAATAGTGTAGTTCAAGATATCCAACTGTTCATAGTCATCTATCAGCTGAGTTTTTGCAGGGATAACAACCACACTTTGTATAAATATAGAATAAAGATTATTTATAAACCACCCAACGACTATCCACATCAAAAGAATTCTGTAAGATTTTTTTGGCGTAATGTGGCACTGAACCATGAAAGATGCAAACACAGGAAACCACGAGTACTTTTTTGTCATTTTTCTAAGTAACAAAGCCATTAACAGACTTGCTAAGCTGATTAATACCCAGGAGACCAATTCGAAGGGTTTGAAAAACGCGAGAACATCGGCTGCATGCGGATTTGTTCGATTGTAGCAATAAAGGAATTTTGTAGTTGTCATACCAGTATGCAGCATTCTATGGCCAGATAAAATTCGACCCAAGTCACTTACTGGAAGCACGGTAGGAACTGAAACGTCGTTATCGACTGGGGATGATGCTGTTGCATTGACTTTGCGAGCAATGTTCAAACAAACGTGAGCCACAATATCCAAATAGTAATCAGGGTCGCTTGGATTCAAGATTAAACGAAAAGACAGTCCGGAAATGAAATTTAAGTCAAGCGAGTCGTCTGTATAGTAAATGGGATACTTACTTGAGAGGATTACTAGTGGCCAACCCTTCAAATCAATCAAATCTTGTTTTAAGCAATTGCGATTCTTCAAAATATAGTCGTAGTCGTCTGTATTTGCCTGAATGAGGCATATTACAAGTCCAGGAGAGCAGAAAAGCTTTGCATATAAAATGGCTCTGACTTTTAATCCAGTAGTGATGTCGCTTTCAACGAAGAAAAAGTTCCATTCATTCATTTCTCTCAATAAGTGCGGATAACTTTTGAGTTTTGTAGTGAGCTCAGTTACTTGAAAGTCTTCAACAAGTTCAGATTCCTTCGTGATGATTATACACAGGTGAGACTGCATCTCAAACTGTTCGATATAGAAATTATGGGCAATGAAAACAAAATCATCCATTGCGAATTCAAACGTTGCAACCAAGATGTGTTTAACACAAGTCGACGAAGATTGAATGATTGAGTTGATGAGACCAAATCGACTTTCATCACCATCGTCTTTTACGATCATCATTGGATCCAAGATCTGTAGCTGCTTTGTAAATTCGTTGACATCGTACTCAAGTGATGGCAGTAGAAAGTACAGTACTTGAGTGCATCTTGAATTTAAGAATGCTTGGATCGAACCAACAACAACAAAAAGATGGAAAAAACTTGCACGGTTCATTTTAACGAACAATAAGGCAGTAGATTTTTTAAAAAGTCAGAATGTCGGTGTACTTCCATGAGCTGACGTGGCCTCGATCAACTATGAATAAAGACGAATAAACAATAGAAAAGAGTAGAAGCAATCAAATGGTTTGATTGAATCTTTTTTATTTGAGCAAGTGTAGTTCCTTCGGGAACAGTCCAAATTCATGTCATCAGTAACCGCAGAAAATTTGGCATTCAACGCGCTGCAGCCGTACGATACACCAAAAGCAATATTGACTGTTAACTTATTCGTGTTGATAAAAAAACACTTGAGGGGAATTCGTGCTACTCTTCGCATAAACAGGAGCTTTCAAATGTACACTAACAGAAAATATCACGTTAACCAACGGTAAACAGAAAAATAAATGAAAATAAAATTACAGATCGATAATTTAATTCTAGTAACATTCAGCTTACACACAGGTCCTACCATCTCGACCAATTTCCATCTCGTCGGGACACAAACTCACACGTGACCATTTCATGTCAAGCTGTCAGTAGTCATCAAATGCTAGAAACTTTTCCACATAGCCCGCTAAAAGGAAAGGCGTGTGTAATCAGTCCTTCTCAAATGGTGACGACAAGGAGGCCGTCAGAGAAAATAATTTGTAGTTTGGAACAACAACTACGTTGCAAAGTAGGGCAATGCCTACGTGTCTTTCCAGCGGCTTATTACGTATTTGCTCATTCCCGTCTAGGCATCTGAATTCATCCCAAAGTTACTACTTAGAAGAAAACCAAAAACAAAAGGTGATAAAACTTTAAATTCAGCAGCATGCTGACACTCCAAGAAGCACATTACAATCATTTAACTTGTAAGCTGGATTTTCCTACCACCTTTTCTTTCCATTTCTGTACACTTGGACGCATTCATTGGTACTAGCAGAGCCCGGATTTGTATGTAAATACATATCTTTGTAGTTTCATTGTTCCGCAATGAGGGCCATGGTTTTTTAATTTAACGTTGAGCCTAAGTCGGATCGATTAATTGCGTCCACGGACAAGGTTAGAAGCACTTTAAAACTCGTTTATGCATTAAACTGTCGCAGTGAATTTCAACTTGATGGACACGCACCTTCCTCTTGTCAAGCATGTGTGACTTTGTATGACTTATCTTTATATGGTAGTGGTATGGCAACTGAAGCTTTAAGTATATTCAAATGTTTACAAAACCAAAGAGCTGCGTAGTATTCCGATAACATGGATTTCTCTTACCATATTGTTGTCTTGCTAAAGAAACAACTAAAATGTAGTGTAAGAGTTAATAGTGTGGATTCTATATAATTTAACAAACAGGTTACCGTGACAACTACGGAGAAACTTGACTGTTCCGGCAAACTCGTTGGACGTACAGAGGTTCCTGTTTCTACGAGCTCCTTCATTTGAACCACTGCCCATTTTATGGACTGTTGACTTCTATTAAAGTGGGAAACTTTTTGGTATTCCAAATCAAAATGCTGAATAAAGGTGAAAAGTTCTAGATTCTCAGACTGTACCGCTACTGGTGCAAGTTAGGATTACTTCCGGTCCAATTCAACCTGTCTACGTGGGAAATCCGTTCCCCTGCTAAAAGACAGACCATATGAAAATATATTTTCTGATATTTCCTTTCCGTTCTCGATGCCCTTTACAAGTTGGTCGCGTTGGTGTATTGGTTAAAGGTAGGGGACTCCACTCCATCAGGCCGCCATTCATGCTCTAATTGAAGGCAGTCTGCCTGTATATTTATACTGGTACTACGTTGTGTACATAAAATATCCACGTTTGTTCGTCGTCTACTTGAACATGACGTTGACTGGAAATGGAAACGGTATGTGGGAGTAAAACTAACACCATACAGGCATTCAATAATTATTCTTTGGTTAAGCAGACGACGAAACAGCTGGGGATTGCCAAAATGTAAGGTCATGGTCACAGCGTCTGAAAGAATGCACATTGCTGGATATCTTAGCAATGAGCGTATCATACACAACGCCGCTTTCATGCGTGGCTGTTATACTCGCTTTCATCTTGAATCCATGACTAAAGTGTTTGTCGTATGCTGCAGTCCCCAAGGAGTTCCAAACTTGAATATTGTTTGGGATCCCACTTTTCGAGGAAATACGGATACTCATCGTAATGTGTTCTATTTTGGTTTCCATGTTGACCCTCCAGGTTATCTCATTTGACTTTGTCCGCAACAGATTGAAACTGCTAATGGATTCCATGCAGAGGTAATAATTTTGAAACTTTCGTACTGTTCACAAATTAAATCGTTGACTTGTGCATAAAGGTGGTCGTTCCCGAAGTCCCTCATATACAGTTAGTGTCCTTTAATAAGAACACCCTGAGGTCTGAAAGAATTAACTGCAGATATCTCCTACCCCGTTAAAGTTGGAGACGTGAAACTAGCACAAAACCTTGACCATACTATGTACTTTGTACCCTTAAAGTTTGGCACTGATCGCCCCACCCAGTCCCTTTTAGCGGGGTGTTTTCTGAAACAAGTCCGCAATTCTTAAGAAAAAATTAAGAACACCCTTTTGTTATTTTGAATTTTTGTCTAAAAAGGAAATAAAATTCCACCAAAACTGCTCTAAAGTACTCTACTGAGCTATATACAGTATTTTGGCTAAAAACCTGTACTGGATAACCCAGAAACAGGTCTAGCAAACAGTTTTCATCAGCTTTATTAGCATGCTGATTATACGGGAGCCATCTTGAATCCTGTGCCACCTGGTAACCTCTGCCATTTAAGGTAAAATTGAATGTGTGTCAGAGACATTATGACCGTAATAATCTCCCACCGGACCTGTCACAATGATACGCAACCAAAGAAGGCGGCAATATCACACCTCAAAATCAAGGAAGTACTTCAAGGAATGACGTCTAAAGAAATTATGTGGCTTTCCCCATCAAAAGTACTCCAAATTTTCGAAACTTTTCATGTCCATTACCTTTGTAAACTTTGGCAGGTGTTACATTGTAAATATACCCACCAGTAGCAATTGAATGGGGTGTTTATAACGCAAGTTTGTCCATATTTTCTTGAAAAAGAACATATTTAACACTCCTTTCATCGTCACAATATTTTGCACCATCGCTTGTAAGCGAAAGTCCTACCTTCTCTACTTTTCCTTGACTTTAATGATTTAATACGATAATATTAAAGATAAAATGGACAAGTTCAAAATCCTCTGCAGCTGCAGCAATTGACATGGAGGGGGACTTTTTGACATATCCTGAATCAAATTTCCATTTCTTCACTTCTTGCTGCGTTTTTAAGAAGTACTGGAGAAGAAAGATTATCAGTAACAGCATCTCCAGAGAAAGTCTCAAGGTCATGTTTGCAGCGAGTGCCTTCTTGTACTGCTCCCAAGCTTCTTTCGTAGCATTGATACCATCAAGATGGTCATTAGTACTGAGCCCAGGCATCAAAGTTGAGAACTAACAAGTATAGCTGCTGCGCCAATTTGGCCGATGGTACTTTTGACTCGCAAGTGGCATTGCAATGAATTGTAAGGTCTCTCAAAAAGCTGTTGAGCCATGTTGGTTTATAATAATAGGCCTGAATTCCATTCTTAAGCATGCGTTGCAAAGGAATTTTATTGTGCATAGAAGGGAGGAAACTACTACCCGATGTCCAAATACAATCGACGACGACCAGTTATTGACTCAGATCTTCCTCATAATTAGAGGGAGCACGACGTTTTTAGCTGAGGAAGAGGCAGTTTAGGAGGGAAAACAACAATAAGAAAGAGAGGTGTTCATAAATTAAATATAAATTTTTTTTAGAAGTAGCAGGAGTTGTTGAGGTAACCTCTTGATGATAGGTACAGCAAAAACAATATGTACTTAAAGGTCAAAAATGGCGATCGAATTTTTCAGCTGATTTTCGAGAAGATAATCCCAAAATATGTGAGACAGTTCTAAAGTGAAATAGCAGAAATGATGTGGATGATACTAATAATCATACTAATTAAATAATGTTATTTTAGGATGCAAATCTTACGAAAACAAAACGCAATGCTTATGATTTTGGAAGCACTGGACAATAAATGAAAAGGAAAATTCTTAAATGCTGATCCATGGAATTGAATTGCCAAAATAAATTCATCTGAAGAACTTTACTAACTGAAGCTCTTTTATTCTTCTTTTTACATCCCATGACATGGAAATAACTTGAAATCATACGATGTTTCATTACCGTGCAAGGTTCTATACATAATTTTGACAGCTTTATAAAGCTTTTCGAATGAATCGGTAAAATTAAACCATTGATTAAAACCAGACGTGCCGACCTTGCGGATTCCAACGTACCAGCGTCCATTTTTCTACTTCTTGTGTTTCAAGAAAATTATATTCTTGATTTTGATAACAAGAGGCTGCCCCGTTATGCCAGGTTTGAATTATTTCGTCGAGTCCACCTTTATAAAAATTCAACATCGCAAGAGTATTGCTTAGCAAACCACCATCTTTGCCACCAACAGTTATTTAGCTAGAGTCTCGAAAATGCTGCCTTTACAGGGTGGCTAGTAAATCCTGTCTTATCCAATTATGGCTGTATTTTCAAAGGTGGTCGAGATTCCATCTTAAAATTTTTACCCAACCATCATCATGGTCTACAGCTGTAACAGCAAAATTTTCAATCAAATTAGCTTTCTGTAGCGTGCAGAGCGACACGAAAACTATTGGGCCAGCAAGGCATAAAAGTTCGTAACTCAGCTTCACATAGTCTTAGCTGTAGAATCTGAACGACTAGCTGAAATTTGTGACACTCGTACTAATGGCCAACACCTCTGAATTTGTCCAGATTAAGAACCTTAGGATATTCGAGATATTGATGTCAGTAGATGCTGAAGTTGATCCAACAAAAAGTTATTTTCAGCTAGCTTGGAAAACGTTTGTGTTTTGGTCTCGGACAGAATCGGAAAAAATTCGATTTTTTTGCTTAGTCAGTTCAATTAATAACCCTGTGGCTCTAAGCTGCCAAAAAATCAGTGCCTGATTCGAAATTCAAGGAAATTTCCTAATTTGACCAATTGATAGCCAAGTTTTGTATCCCATCATGGAAAACATGACTTCTCTCGCTAGATGGTGGTAGTCTCAAACATGGGAATATTTGTGTTAACTAACCCTAATGTCAACTGTGTAATCCTGGCAGTTTAAATATTTTACGGGTAGGCTGCTGAGCAATAGAGCAACAGGCTTTTTTCCGCGAGAGGGAATATTTCAATGCCTTGAACCGCGAAACGTTCTGGAGGGACTTTCATTTTTCAGGCCACAACATTGACCACAGGTACAGTTAACCCAAGAGCTGTAAATATTTTGAATGAATGTAGTCTCACGTATTCAGACAGGGTCATTCGATGTATTTGGTGGCTTAGGACTAGTAATTAAAAATTCCTTTTTGTTGAAAAATTAGAGGTATGCTTATGTTTCGAGTTGCTGGGCCCTCCGTTCAAAACATATCACCAAGCTGGCTTGGTAACTGGTACTCAATGGTTTGCTGTACACATAAGTGCCACAAATAGTTGGCGCAGGTGTAAAAATAAAAACATCCTAAGTTCACAAGAAATGTTCGGCTTTCATAGGTGGAACCGTTTTTTCGCAACACTAATTCATTGATTAGTTACTATTTAGACACTATTTGGCGTGGAACCTTAATAATTTTGTAGTGTTGAATTTATGACCTCAGGTGTTTCTCATAGAAATTTCAATAAAATTCGACCTCAAGTTTTGGGTCTGTAATAAGTCAAAGTTATGGGACAGGAATTACTAGCCGCCCTGTAATATCTGCAGCACTATCGCGGAGCCTGGTATTCGAAATCACGCTTAAACAGCAGCAAGACAAGCAAATCTTGGAGCTCAACAACAACTTAGCTGCTGTCTATGTTTGATCTTCGTGTTTCACTGGAACTTCAAGCAAACCACCTGTCCAACGGCACCCACAGGTTATTTCCACATCTTCTCTAAATCTATCAGCTGCTCAATAATTTTCGACACAAGCGCAGAATACCTGACGAGGTATACTTTAAGACGACGTTTCGGATCACCCTATTTGGAACCTTAGTATTTTTTCACGTAGCCTTAAGAACCTGCAGTATCCTGCTTTCACTTCAAGCATCAAAGGGTCAACTGGGGTCAGACTTTTAATTACGACACTTTTTAGGTACAACATTCCTTTCAATTGTTCTGTTGGTCTCCAGCACAGAGTGATTGTTATCAGCTCGGTGCGCTTTTATCTAATGAGTTTTGACGTTATGATCCATTTTGTCCATTTTTAATTAAAAGTAGAACCATTGGAGGGAGCTTCCATTCGATAGCTACAGCAACACTTGTGCTCCACATCCAAAATAATTTATTTATGGACTTATAGTGTCAGTAATAAGATTATATTGAAGTGAGTTTTATTCTTGCACTAGAATGTTAAACATGACTATACATAACAGAGTAATTCGATATCTTGATATCAAAAAAATCAGTGAAGATAAAATTACATTAATTTAATTCAAGTAAGATTCAACTTAAACACAGGTACTACCATCTCGACCAATTACCATCGCTTCAGGACACAAACACGCATATGATTCCAGCTTGAGTACGCACAAATGCGAACAGGAAGTAGCCTTCCATGGATTACCCCACTCATAATTTGGCTTTGCTCCCGTACAACGCTATAGATGTAGAACGAGCTATACTGGCTATAAACGCACGATTTTCACCATCCTTACTCATACAATGAAGACTGTTCCTATTGGTCGTGTCAAGTTCATAAAAAAACATAACATCTCCGTGAATTGCAAGGTCGTACGAATCATCTGATGGACTGGTAAAATTCCTAAACAGTCTACGATCGTTTCCATTAAGATCGCAGCTGTATACGAGGTGGTTATAGTCATAGTTGAAGGGACCTCTGTTTGGACCACCCTTTACATAGAAATAAACTCTATCCAAGTCCTCCGCCACTTTGAATTTAGTGACACGTTCCGAGCGAATAACTTTGATATTGGTGCCGTCCATTTTGGCCCTCATTAAAGAGCTGTCATTATTCCAGAACATGATGCTAAAAAGAGAACAAACAGGATCCATCAGTTTTCAAGTAGAAAAACGCAGTGCGAGAATCAGACAGAATGCTATTACCCTTTCGAGGGGTGTAGAGTAAGGCTCTGAGCATCCAACTGATGATTCGAAATCACCGAACACAACTCAACATTTCTACTGCAAACTCTGATTTTATCTGAAGACGACGGTTGGTAATAAAAGTTCCCCGTTATTGAGTCCACAGCTAATGCATTTGCGTATCCTAAACAAAAAAATGATGTATCTATTAGCCATAAATTCCTCTGGGGTTAGTACGATTAAATAAACCTTGAGGACGTACCCTTGATGAATTCAATGTTGGTCCCGTCCAAGTTTGACCGCTTGATACCAACGTTTTTGTCTATCCAGTAGACTTTCCGAGAGCTCCAATCAAATTCAACGCTATCTGAGTACTTGCCATGAAGTTCTGTGTTTTGTAGGGACCCAAGAGATAGCGCGTGAACCCTGCCAAAATCTGCAGCTAAGACACCCTCCACGAAACTTTTGGAAATGCGCTAATATCTTGCTGCGCTAGTCAAGGTATCAATCTTGTTTGGAAAGGGGTGAGTAGAGTTGACGGAGTTTTCTCCTGCTATAACTTGACTATTTACCGTCTCCATAGAACTGTTCGAGCTGCTCAATTTGCTACAGTAAGTAGCTTGGAATTTTTGCATGTCGTCACCTAATACTTACACCTTGTTGGAAAAATATTTTATACTCTCAACCAAACTTTCCAAAGATGTCTCAATGGCGGCGGTAGTAGTCTGAGGGTGAACTTGTATTGCTGCTGGTGAAATTCCACTTTGAATTTGCTTCTGAAGAGTTTTCAAGGAATCATCTACTACTTGAAGGTATCTTTGGTGAACGGAAATCTCGCGGTAGGTTGCCGCTTTGAAGTCTTCAAATTTTTCTGTCAGGTTCCCGTCGTCACTATAGACAAGATTCAGGGGCAAGATGCCGACTGTGTAGATGCACAAGATGAGAGTACGGGTCATCTTTACAGACTTTGTTGTATTCGGCAGCTCCGGGTGGTTCTGCCGCGCACAAGGCCTTAAATGATTTACTAAATGCTAAACAATTACTTTTAAGTTCTCCCCCAGTTCCTGTATACTAAATAACAGGGAGGGTACTCAGAAAATAGATTATACTCAAGCTGCACCAGACGGACGTTCTGAGGGAAACAGGAAATCCGTGATATCTTCCAGCACGTGCTGCAGCACAAAAAATCTAAATACAACATCTGAATGTGTACAATGTTTATGGAAAGGATGTGGACAGTTGGAAGTTGGGAAGAAGTGATAAGGAAGTTAAGATTTCCGGCTGGGATTTATAGTTGTCAATTCACATAATGTTTATAATTGGCTGCATTTGTCCATTTACTGAACGAAAAAAAATTCACTTATACGCCGTTCATCTACTCAGTTCTTCGGAATTAGATGCACTGAGTTTTGCTGTGAACTGATAAGATGACTGAGTGCCATGAATGTAATCCATCTAAGGAATTGCACAGTTGCCATACGAGTCAATACACAGAAAACGAGCCGAATTCCGTTCATAACTATTCATTTTGATCCGTTGCTTTCAAATATGACTGGAGGCGGATGATTTTAGCTGCTCTATTTTACTACACTCCTCCACCGGATGCGTAAAAATCATAGCCAACTTTTTCTTATGGGATTTAACATGGGAAATTTTTAGGCAGGAGGAACCATTGGGAGGATTTTTTATTCTGAGCTTGAAATTAAACAGGAAATTTATAGCGGAAAAGTTGAACAAGGCCAGTCAAGGATTCTTGCAAAGTTTGCAATGGAATTTTAGGCTTACCATTTGTAAAACCTTCTGAATACTTTGTTAGTAGAAATTTTAAAGTAGGGACTTACTCCTATCACTTTTAGCATAATTTTCAGATAAGCTCCTTTACCTATGAATTCAAATGAGATTAATCAAATGTGACTGATGTCCATGCATGATCTGAATACAATAGTGAATGAAGGACAGTTAATCCAACATTCAATTTTATGGATTTTTATAATTTGAATCAAGCAAATTCTTTGATTTTTTGAAGTTTTAAAATTAAATTGACATCAATTTTAAAGTTTTAAATTCATGCTGACAAACATCAAGGTGCACACATAATCCCATTGGTAAGTAGAGCCAGAAATACGTTTCATTAAATATCAATTTCTCATTTCTTACTTTTAAACAGTCGGGTGAAAAGGACTAGGACGACATCATGTACTTTGATTTTGTTGTACACACCAATAACTAAAAGAATGAAGGCATTGGTCAAGAAAGATATGTGAATGAGAACAATGTGAAAAGGCAAATTAATTTTGTCACTGAGAACGTATAAATATACTGCCTGGCTCAAAATATTGAGGCAATTTAGAGTGGATAAGAAGGCAGAAATGTGCCAGAAGACGAGACGATAATAAGGCAGGACTTCCAATTTCCCCTCTCTCACATTGCATCCATATGGAAGCAGACCGACGTATGAGAGCAATTTAATTGTCTTTAATGTTAATATGGTTGCAGTCTGCTCCTGCTCACATTAAACTCTTACTACCTGCACTTGCTTTCCTAAACAACAATTTGACAAGTGGAAGAAGAAATAAATGTGAAGAACTGATAGAAAAGCCCAGTTGAATTTAACTTGAGAGTTTACTCCAGCAGGACGCCGTACTACGATGTGTTTTTATTGGACTGAGTGAACCAAGAGGAGTGAGCGGTCATGGCTAAAGGGGCTTGGACACGTAAGGATAGGTGTGCTTTTCACTGTAATTATTGAGTGTCCCACTCGATAATTAAGGAGAGAGAAAAGGCAACGATTATCCCCGGCGACTTTCAAGGTTGACTTTTTGCGTCGTTCTTAGGGAACACAGGGTGCCTCGTCTTTTTTGAACCAATCTTTACGCTAACTTGCGAAGACAAAGGTAATCTTCATTTTTTTTCATGTCATACCCAGGATGTTGCAGATTTATGTCACTTTCACATTAAAAAATAATTTCTATAAGCGGACGACGGGTTTGAGCAGAAATTTAAATTGCCTTAGAGTACTCACTGTGAATGTTACCGGAATGACCCTATTTGGAGATGGCGTTTTTGGTGCCAAGTGAGATTTCCACGTGGGTAATATTACCAAACTTTTTAAACCTTGAGAGCAGATGGCCCATTAAATTGCACATCGAATGACTGTATTCCCGTGGCATCAGAGCCCAGACTGACCCATCCGTCGCAACCTAGAAACCAAAAAACAACTCGAAACCTTTTTAACTCTGGCATAATCTTGAAATCCGATCGCCGAAGATCCCATAAAACGTCTATTTCTATGCTTGAGATCTATTTTTGACTAGCTTGGTCCATACTTGTACTCTAGGGGTCAGAGAGTCCTGGAAGGTCACTTAAAACCATTGGTTTCAATAAAAAAAACCTGGAATATCAAACTTTCGTTAGTGTCAACTCTATCATCTTGGTAGTCTGCAACAAAAATAGAACATGACAACAATACCACATAAGTCAATTTTAGGAATGTCATTTTTGCTGAGTGTCACAATAGAGGTGCAATTATGTTTGGAAACATCTTTTAAAAGGTCTTCATTTCTAACAGCTGTATCACAAATTCTAGCTTTGTGGCTGAAGAGATTTGAAATGCAAAAAACAGCAAATGAAATGCACATATTGTTTAGAGAAAAAACTGCATTAGAAATCCATGAGACGATCGCGCTATCAAATTGGGTTTAAATCGCACGGCACACCCTATACTATCAAATAAACAATTTGTATGAGAGAATGTGAATTCTTGTCCGACTGAAAGGGGAGGCGCTGTACTACTTAATATTGACTTGTCACGTTGTCCTCCTCACGCTCATGTAGAATAATTTCCCTGTTGTTTTAATGAAGCCTCCTCACGTCCTCAGGATTGACGTGTTTCTAAAGACAGAGCGTTGAAGAGGACAGCGTGAAAAATCAATATTAAGAAGTACAACGCATGTTCCCCATTTAATAACTTTCTCGCAGTCCTTGTTGTCTTGCTCGTAACACAGGAGAAATGTTGGCAAGATTTTATATTTTCTTACAAAAATTAATGGCTTCATTTAATTCCATGATAACGAATAGGAAACTCAACGAGGAAAAGTCCAGGAATTTCCTCACGCAAGGAAACCTTGTACTAAATCTTCGGATTCTTTGAGCATCTTGCTTTTGTGTCACTGGTCACTGTATGTGATGCATGATTTCGTAATGAATGGGAATAGCTTTTTGAGGAATTCTACTTCGAAAAAGATTTAGAAACCTTCGGAATTCTAGGCAGAGATGAGGCTTTGCGTAAAAGTCCAGAAAAAGAAGATGATGTCTTGGCAGGTTTATTGCTGCTCTTCTTGCCTTTGTCCATGATATGATATGAGGTCGTCGATATGAACTTTAGACACGAGCTGACCAGAGGAATAAGTCGCAGGTCTGATGAGAAATGACACCAACAAATTTGAAGGGGCCTTCGTGTGGTTTGGCTAGTTTGGATGTAAATCCTTGTGCAGCATTAGATAGTGTGTAGGACTTCATCCAAACAAGATCGCTAATATGTAAATATCAGGATTTTGCGTTTGCATTATGCCTATTCGAAGATGCATGTGGTGCATTGAGCCACATTCGTCTTCCATTAATAATTTCCATCATTAGTGATTCCATTAGCATGTCTACCAGTGGTAGATATGCTAATGGGGAACTGCAGGAGGTTATCAAATTGAGTTCGAAACTCTCTTGCAGTAAATAAATATGCTGGTGAAAATGAAGTGGCTTAATTCACTCACTTGCGTATTGCAAATGCCAATTTATTCAAATACAATTCCCACTGTGTAGTTTTGCTTATAAACGTGGTTATCATTTATTTGAGGAACAGTTGACAGCGTTAACTTATTTTGGCTTGTACATGATATGCGGATAAATGAAATGCGGTAATGTTCAGCATCGAACAAAAGTCATGAAAATGCATCGAAGCATATTGCTCTCAATTGTCGACTATGATAATCCTTGGTAAACCAACTCTGCAAAATCTGTGCATATAGTATGGACAACCTTGTCAGCAGTGGCTTTATGCAGTGTATGAACTTAGAAAAGGTGCACCACAACACATGTATATATAAATGATCCCATGGTCTCTGTGCAACGATGAAAGTCAAAGGTGCAGGTGTAAGTCAAAGGTTTATTTCTTGGCATGCTAAAGAAGAGCGAACAAACTTTGCCAAATCTTGTCGCGTGTAATGCAAAAAGACACGTTGCTGCAAACGCAAATAAGTTTTATGAATACCGATATTTTCAGCAGTGGTTTTGTTGAGAAAAGATTATGGCTTGTTGTTCATTGCATCCGTTATGCGAATTCTCTAGTATCATTTTTTCATCTTCCCATGGTCGTGTGCCTAGACGTATGTACTTTTACAGTAGCTTGTCCTCGCCAATGTGATAACGCTGTGAGCGTTGCTGGAGTTTGCTTTCGACGAACTGATCTGTAATTTTCTCAGGATTGGTGAGAAACTTAATGATACCACTGAATGGCTGATCAATATGTACATGAACTTCGAAGTTCTGCCGGTGGAAGGTTAGTTTTATATCCCTGGAGCAACATTAAACATTCTGCCAGTATCCCAGATGGATGCTTGTTAGACATGAGCCAAGTCAGACAATTACAGTCTGTTTCAATGCTGAAATGAGTAATCTTTATGAACTGATTGAATTTGCCATACGCCCAGATCACAGAGTATAACTCTTTCTCACTACTGGCGCCCCCTTACCATTGTACGGTGGCGTTGTAAGAGTTGCTTGCAAACCAGATGGGAACAAGAGCATCAATATGTTTTTGGTTTAATATGCCACCAGCTCCCGTTCCGGAACTATTACAATATATAATGAACGGTTTGTCAAGGTCTGGCAATTGCAATGATGTGAGATTTCAAAGGGATTCTTTTATGGACTCAAATGCTTGTTCACAATCAGAGCTTCGTAACCACTTGGCGTTTTTTAATAAGCTCTGCATTGGCTCGGATGTTCTATTCAGAACCTTAATAGAAATGAGCAAATATAAGGAAGCTGTTATGAGTTAATGCATTAGACCTTTGCCGGATCTGGGATGAACAGCCTCAATAATGAAGCCAAGGAACTTGATTCGACGCTAAAAGAGCTGCAATTTCGGTGGTTTGATGTGCAGTTCTGAGTAGTAAGTGGAGAATTCATTCGGTTATTAACCGGGTAACGTGACAGAAACATACTTTCACGTTACCCGGGTATTCTATAGGAGAAGAAATCAATTGCTATGAGAACAACCAAAGTCGCATGATGCTTAGAGTAACTTGAAATGAAAGATTTGAATTTTGAAGCATGAATGACATCAAGCTAAATGTTCATTGCCACCAACGCATATAGAAAAATAAGGTAGTGCCGATCTGAGCGAGGATTAGAGAACTCCTCGCTGTGGCGTACTCTGGGCGCCACGTATGTATATACCATCCTGTGCCCATTAGAATTTCACGTGACGTCACTCGGCAGCCTGATATGCACGTGACAGGTGGGAAGGGATGGATGGAGAACAAAAAAAAAATTGTTTTGCGATCGGCACCACCTTATTATTCTTTGTCTTGATTCCCGCTTGCTTCCATCATTCCTACTCGAAAGTTCAGGAGAAAAGCATTGCTTTGCATCAACGGCCAAAATCCGGTGAAAAGGCCGATAATTTGGACAATTAATAGAGGAACGAGCACGTAAACTTAAAAGGAAGGAAGAACCAGATTAATTCGGTAATTTTCATAAAATAAACCGGCGCAATGTGTCCAAAAGTTGTGTTAAGTGTGGAGGAACTCGGAAAAATTGGGTTCTGCACCAGATTCAATACAAAAAAGATCGGATGCAGTTTTATGCCCTAATTTTATAACCGGGCCACCTCAAGCTTCTGGACGGATAGGGACAGAAACAGAGATTTTGGCCAAGCTGAAGTTTCCTCGGATGTCAAAATCCTCGAATTCATCCTCATTTAACGAGGCCTCGCGCCACATCGGTGAGTATTATTACCATAGACTCTAGTTAAATGTTGATTCTTTCTGAAAGTTAATGGCGTGTTACATGGGGTTTGTGTTGGTTTAAAATTTATTTTTCTCATTTAAATTTTGGTTCTTCGTAGTCTTCCGTCGTTTGGAGTAATCACTGAGCCCACCAGTTGGACAAATACTATCATACAATTGTTTTTTTCAATTTCATCATCCAAAGGTAAACATGACTGCTTCCTTTTATACTGACTTTCACTGGTTAAAAAAGTAATATTCCAACCATGTGGTTTTTCATACTAATGTAAGGAGGCTGATTCTCATAAATTGTCCTTTGCAGGTTTTCTTGCAACCAGCCACAACCCGTTGCGTGTCGCGTTTGTCAGCCTGACCAGAAATACCTCAGGGTCTCTTTCCTTTCGTCTTCAACAGGTAGACCTATTTAATTGTTTTGATAATAATAATCTCATTTGTCATTGTCTGGTTTTGACATAAAATGTTACATTATGATTTATTCTCTGGTTTGTCGTCGCTCCGGATCGTTCTCTGATACAATGAATTTGAAATTCACTCTCGTCTTGCTTGTTCTGCTCGTGTCCATCCGTGCTTCCGACGCCGGAGGGACTGCCTTCTTTAACCACGCGTGGAAACTCGTAAGGTCGGCCTTCACGAAGACCCCACAGCAGATCCAGTGCCCAAACCCTTGCTCAAAATACTGCACAAACAATCATGATGTCATCGCTGAAAGCTCAAAGTATGGATCTTTGGGAATTGGTGTCAGGAAAGGAGACGTTGTTGGTGTCATCATTATTTTTGTTTCATTTTATTATACTTTGCTAATTTTATATTGGCTTTTGTTTTTAATAATGATTATTTTGGAGTGGTAGCGATGGATTTATTGGGCTAGAATGACTTAAGTTGCTGGTTTAAATTTAGTTTGTTTTAGTTTTTCAGCATTTATCTGTCATTGGTATGTGGTAGTATTGGTAATACAAATGATAGTGTCATTTTTACAGGTAAAAAGCTATTAAATGTTTAGTTTTGTTCCCCTCACTTTCACTTGTACTCATTGGCCTAATCATATTCCCTAGCTCCCGTCATAAAGCGCATTGTATAATCATCCATTTTGGTATCGTAGATTATTGATTTAGCACTGTAAGCTTCGAAAGCACTTTGCATAGCCCATATTAGGATTATTAAGTTGATGGAAAAAGCAGAAATATTGAAATCACTTGCGTAAGTGACACTTACGATAAAAAAGAACTTCATTATTGCCAAGTAGACTCCAGCGTTCCATATTTTCTAGCTACTCGACAACCCAGCCGGCCACCCAATGCAGCCATCTTTCCTGTTAGACCGTCCACCCTATGCGGCCACCCCACCTATAAAGTTTGTCCAGCCTGTCCAGCCTATTAGAGACCAACATTATTACTTGGACGTTCGTCTTTCCGTCTCCTTGCTCAAATGTTTCCAGATGCTGAGAAACTTATAATTCTAATAGCTGAAATTCCTGCTACTGATATTCCAGGCATTTGGGCAGACTTGAAGGAAGTGGTTGTTGAATCCTACTGGTCCGAAGGCAACGTTAATAATCTTGACAGCGTTTTTTGTGGGATTTTTCCTGAACAAGTTGCTTTACTGCGAGAACAGGACGAGTAGTCTCTGCGGAGGCTGAATATAGTTCTGGTTATGCCTTCTTTTGCCCACTGGAAGGGTAAATTAAGCTACAAAATGTTTTTTTCCCAAAAAAAAACCTCGTGGAAGTTTCTTTGCGGTGTGTTTCAGAGCTTAGGACCTTTGATGTACGTTATGAGAAACACCTGGGTCCGTACACGGGGCCTATTGACGATCCTACTTGCTTGTTCTCCAAAGTCGCTGGTCTGATTGCCTTTCAAAGATGTCCGAATCTCAATGTGATTTTGAATTCGGAAGATGAAAGACTTGCTGAAGGTATTTTAAGGTTTTTTGATTGGAATATTTCGTGGACAGCCGTATTTTTAATGGAATGGAACGTCCGTATTTCTCATTTACAGCTCTTGGCTATCTGAGACCTTACAGCGGTCATGTTTGATCCTTAGTATGTTGCTGAATTCAAATCAAATTTTGATCAGCTTCGATGGAGAAGTTGATGATGACTTCCCTCTTTAAAGTTCCCAACATTATTTTTTTATCATTTGTACAGCATATTTAATCAGTTTTTGTCACAAATGATGTTGCCTTTACTGTGGTTTTTACAATTGAGAACCTCCTATTACTAGTGCAAGATAAATAAAGTTCTTTCTATATTTCTATTGACATCTGGCGAACAGGCTTTAGCTGCACAGGTTTTGTACGTACTACCAAGGTATTTTATGTCGAAATTATTGATAAGTTTAAGTGCCTTGCCTTGCACTGTTTGCTTACTTTTCATTTACTCTCGTGTTAAGTTGAAACTTGCATTAAATTCGAGCTCACACATCAAGGAAAAGCTCCAAGTACAGGCCTCCAAATGGCAATCGCAATCTTATCACCGGGTGGTGTAGTGAATAGTGAGAGAGATTACGAAACTAATTGCTGCCAGTTTTGATGTAGACGAAAGCTGGCGGATTTTGTTCAATACACGTTCGCAGGTTTTACCACCACTTGGAAATTTCTTGCATCCTGTTTTTGGGTCGATTTATTGGCCGCAAGTTCATAAAATCGCAGATTTGCCATCCATAGTTCCTGTAGTTGTTATTCAGCCGTATTCACACAATGTGGTATCCTTTGGACTGGTGAAACAATTATTGCTTTGTCTGACTGCTGTCGTACTATCCTGACTTCTGTCCCCCAAGCTTCGCCCTCCCTTCCGTCCATAAGAACACATGTAGCATAAAATTTCGCCTACAAAGGAATGTTTATTAGTTCAAGCTAGCGAGATTTAGGGGATCTTTGTTCGTATACTTTCAAATCGTGGGGGGAATAACTGGATCTGCTACTGTGAAAGGTTGGTACTAGCTTGGTGTCACATTGGAATAAGAATAAAGCCTAAGTTCAGTACGTCATGTACACATGGACAAATTTGAAGACGAAGTGGAATAATGTTGGATTTTACTTCTCTTTCCTCCGTCTTACAAGGTGAGACGGACTAAGTGTAGATATTCGGCCTAGCCGACGGGACAATCGCAATATATTCAAAGCAATGTTGAATCCAAAAAGAAAAAATGAACTGATTGGTAGCAGCATGCAAATCGATTACCTAATTCATTAAAGTCACTACCATCCAACAGTCGTTCCCAATAAACGCCAGTATTTACTCAAAACACAATTTTTACTACAACATTCATAGCATTAAGAGGAAATTGTAGACACATAGAATACTAACTATTTGCTTCTTTCCAGCTCTTGAAGAAATTTAATCGATGACTGCGGGGATTACATTAATCGAATTGGTTGCAGGTGTTTTAAACTTTTGCTCATACCAAGTTTTAAGTTTCGTCACAGTCCATTTTTGTAATCGACCACGGAATTGTACCAGTAGAACTCCTGCAGTCGCCAATAGCAAAATCAACCAAGCTACAAGTATTAACTGAAATTGTGCATTTTCCCAGTTGAAAGAAAGTCCATCATATTGTTCTAATTTTTCCCAGTCCGTCGAGCTCCATTTTAGCCTATCAGGCTGAATGATATGTCTATGTAAATTTAGCCGATTCCGTTTCCAAGCAGTTTCTATCGAAAAATCAAGTATTCCTGAAGTGTAGTAGTTATTGAGTACACCACGCAGTTGACTTGAGTACGGAGGATGAAAGATCCATCCGAAAATATTTCCCTCAAGTCCTTTACGTCCTACATGACAGTTAACTTCAGGGAATGCAAATTCAGTTGCCGTCTTCAACGAATCGATTTCGTATTCATTCATCACGATCGACTTTTTGGGATTATGGCTGATGTATTGCAAGTGACTTCGCTCGTTTCTAAATAATAAATACTCAACGCGAGCTCGTAATCGGTCGAGATACTTGTGTCCTTGAAAAATTGTGTTTTGAATCCGAAAGAATTCTGCTGTTATACATGTGGAGCAATCATCAACAACAATAGTGAAGTTCAAGATGTCCAACTGTTCGTAGTCATCAATCAGCTGAGGTTTTGCAGGGATAACAACCACACTTTGTATAAATATAGAATAAAGATTATTTATAAACCACCCAACGACTATCCACATCAAAAGAATTCTGTAAGATTTTTTTGGCGTAATGTGGCACTGAACCATGAAAGATGCAAACACAGGAAACCACGAGTACTTTTTTGTCATTTTTCTAAGTAACAAAGCCATTAACAGACTTGCTAAGCTGATTAATACCCAGGAGACCAATTCGAAGGGTTTGAAAAAAGCGAGAACATCGGCTGCATGCGGATTTGTTCGATTGTAGCAATACAAGAATTTTGTGGTTGTCATACCAGTATGCAGCATTCTATCGCCAGAGAAAATTCGACCCAAGCCACTTACTGGAGCCACTGTAGGAGCGAAAACATCGTTATCGACTGGAGATGATGCTGTTGGCTCAGGTACGTTACACCTTCTCCGATCCACCGTCGGACAAATGACCGTCCCCATTTCACCTTCCTCTGTTTGCCCTTGTCGCCAATTGACCTTGTGTCTAATTGACCTTCGGACGATACACCTTCGGACGATACACCTTCGGACGATACACCTTGCACACGATACACCTTTTGACGATACACCTTATAGACACTAGACCTTCAGACAATACACCTTCGAGATGATACACCTTTTAGATTAAACACCTTTTAGACTATACACCTTTTAGACGATACACCTTTCAGACGATACACCCTCCGGACGGTACACCTTCCCGACCTTCCATCCGACCAGCTGAAATTAGTAGTATATGAGTGCACTGCTGCTATATCTCCGGTAGACGACTAGCAGCCTTAATCAAATAAGCATTGCATTGTCAGATGGCGACATATTATCAATAAAACTTTAATTTGGAAGTGTTATAATATGATCGTCAGTTGCACAAAGCGTATGCAGTTGCTGTCCACCGCTTGTGCCAAATGTGTAAAAACATTTTCGAGAGTGCTTTCACCTACCCACGAGACTTGTCCAGCATTCATGCAGTTGTCCAGGAAGCCTGTAAGCTCGGTTTTCGTTAAACGTGTTTAGCAAGTTTTCTAATCCAAAAAACATAACATTTGTGGTTGTTGTTGTCCAGGAAAATTGTCCAGCTGATTTCGAGTTGTCCAGGAAACTTGTCCCGCTGATTTCGAGTTGTCCAGGAAACTTGTCCCGCTGATTTCGAGTTGTCCAGCAAACTTGTCCCGCTGATTTCGAGTTGTCCAGCAAACTTGTCCAGATGATTTGCAGTTTTCCAGGAAACATGTTCAGATGATTTTCACTTGTCCAGGAAACATGTCCAGCTGATTTCCAGTTTTCCAGGAAACTTGTCCAGCTGATTTCCAGTTTTCCAGGAAACTTGTCCAGCTGATTTTTAGTTGTCCAGGAAACATGTACAGCTAATTTTTAATTGTCCAGGAAACATGTCCAGCTGACTTCCAGTTGTCGAGGAAACTTTCCCAGCGTAGTACTTAAAAAACTAACTTACTCAGCTTTTTTCCATTTGTCCAAGAAACTTGAACCAAGTTGAACAAGCATACTTCATATCGTCCAGGAAACTTGTCTAATATGCGTACACGAATCGTATTCAGCATTCATCCATGATACTTGTCCAGCATGTGTTCAGGAACTTTCTCGAGGAGTGTCTTACTAGCTCGAATAATACAAAAAAGTAGTACATGTTGTCTGCTTTTAATGCTAAAATTGATAACACTTGAGATGGGCGTAAAGTTGGCGGCGGAGGATTTTCTTATTAGCCAGCGGCCGAACAATATTTTGCTTGTAAACAAGCGAAATCAACAATTTTACGGTTGCCATGGCAATAACTGAGTGGGCCAGCGGCCGAAAATATTTTCCGGGTCAGCGGTCGACGCTTTTCTCATCGCAGCGATTCTTCTAGCCTTTTCCAGCAATGCTTCCATCCGTTTTCAGTAATGAAATGCTTCCAGTACTCTCCAGCAATGAAATGCTTCCAGTACTCTCCAGCAATGAAATGCTTCCAGTACTCTCCAGCAATGAAATGCTCCCAGTACTCTCCAGCATTCCGTCCATTACTCTCCAGCATTGCTTCCAGCAATCTGCAGCAATGCTTCCAGTACTCTCCAGCAATGCTTCTAGTACTCTCCCGCAATACTTCCAGTAACTTGCAAAGGAAGTTTTCCAGGGCGGTTTACCATTGAGTTTTCGAATAAACTCTTGTGTGAGGTCCTAGAGAAATGGAAGGAAATTTTCCAGGCCATTTCTCCAGGGGGTTTTCCAGGACATTTCTCCAAGGAGTTTTCCAGGCCATTTCTCCAGGGAGTTTTCCAGGCCATTTCTCCAGGGAGTTTTCCAGGCCATTTCTCTAGGGAGTTTTCCAGGCCATTTCTCCAGGGAGTTTTCCAGGCCATTTCTCGAGGAAGTTTTCCAGGCCATTTCTCCAGGAAGTTTTCCAGGACATTTGTCCAGAGAGTTTTCCAGGACATTTCTCCAGGGAGTTGCCCTGGAAATTTAAATCGAAAACTGTCCTGGAAATTTTGCTGAAAATATTTCCTGGAAATCGCTGGACTGGAAGAATAACTGGAAAGTACTGGAAGCATTGAACTGCTGGAAAGTACCGGACGCGCTGGTGGCATCAGAAAAATCTCCGCCGTTGGCCCACACTGCTATTGCCATAGCAACCGTTGTTTATTTTACTTGTTGACAAGCAAAAAATTGTTCGGCCGCTGGCCTAGTATAAGAAAATTCTCGGCCACCAACTTTACGCCCATACACTTGAGTTGCAAGTTTGTTAACACATGACTGCCAAAACGAAAAACAACAAAGGTCCCCTTTTTGGCAACTTTTGAAGCCCATGCTAGATCCCATGAGAAAATGGTTGGATATTGAAAAAAATATTTTGTTGAAGCCAGATGGACTGGAGCATTGTTGTTGAAAATGTAATCGGGGCCTCTGGATACTGACTAGAGCCGTTCCCATCAATTTTTGGGATACTATGTGCAATATGAAAAGAAAGCAAAGGGGGATATCGTCGGAAAAATGTATTCTTGTTTCTTGAGTGCAAATAGAATATCTCTATGTACGTCATACGCTTGATCAAGTTCTAATCCTGCCGGTTTCCATAACAACAGAGCTTGTTTTCTTCTCACGTGTCACTACTATTGCATGCCTTTGTGATGTCAATACAAACGTGCTGCATGCCTATCCGTCTGCATTTTGCTTGAGTTGCACTGTTTTGCAACCAATAATTTTCACCCAAACGAGATGCAATGCAATTCCGCACAATAATTTGATTTTCTTCAAGCTAAGTCCAGTCTTAGGTGAACCTTTGACGTGTCTGTGTCTTTGATCCTGATTTTCTCTTCTCTGTCGTCCTGATTTGTCTGTGAGCCTGAATTTCTCTCTTCTCTTGTCCTAATTTGACTGTGAACCTGTCTTTCTGAAGTATCAGCAGCTCGTTATCATCCGCAGCAGTAAAGGTAAATAGCCATAAAAACTATAGAAAATGTAAAACAAATTATGGCAATGCCAACCTGCGTTGGATTTTAGCATCCCAATTAAAATTTAAATCAACATCTGAGTAGACACATTGAGTTGTGTTCATTATGCTACTGACATTTATTATAAATTATTATCGGTTTTCTTACAATCTCGTTTCATAAAATTGCCTATAGATGCCACTGGACTATGTAGAAAGCCAAAGGGGCCATCGCCACGTAGCCCACAATGGATACCGCTTCGTGAAAGACAACGAAAAAGTACCGAAAATCTATTGGAAGTGCGTGGCATACAAGACGGACCACTGCCCAGCAAGGCTACATACGATTGGAGGTGAAATTGCTGCAGAAGTGGGATTTCACAATCATCCTCCGTCTGCTCAAAATATAACCAGCAAGAAAATTATGAGTGACATCAAGAAACTTGCGGCAACATCATCTGACAAGCCTATGAGTATTTTGGCGCATGTCACCGAAAACGCGGCTGCTGAAGTCAAAGGATCGCTCCCATCTGTACAAGCTCTTTGCAAACAGATGGCAAGAGCAAGAAAGGAAGCTCAATATCCCAACACTTTACCAACTAGAACGCAGGATATTGTATTAGCCAGAGAATTTCAGGTACTTTTTGAGATATGCTACGCCTATTAACGATTTTCATAATCAAATGTGCAAAAATACTGGCTGCTCCAAGATAGCCGATAGCTGCTGCCTTTAGTTTGCAGACTATGTTATAGTACATTTGACACTTTTTCCCACACGATTTAAATCAATCTCTCTTCACAATCAACATATTTACTCTCAAAATTTTATTTCTCCTCTTATAAGCACATTTTACTCATAATTGGACAAATTTTATCGCATGATTGATTACTTATTTTCGCTCATAATTAAGTCAGATGTCAGCTTATTTTGAGCAGATAAAAACGCCGAGTTAAGACAAGGATCGGGATTTGTGCTAGAATAGTATCGAGCTGTGGACCTACAGTACATTGTCTTTATTACGAGCACCCCTAGTCATTTTTCATCCACCTGATTTTATTACCCACCGAACTTGCTTCAGATCATCCCGTGTCACCGGATGTTGTGTGAGCCTCCTATCAAATACCATCTAGTACAGTGATTTAAGAAATACTGATAGAGGCTTGATTTCTGGGTCCAATTGAACTGTAACGGCAATAACTGCCATGGTATAATAACATAAATTTTGTGAAGTTTTTTTTGTGGTCGTCTCAATCAACTCGCCACAGAACAGTACTAGGTAGGGTGAAGTTTCTCAAACTTGGCTTGAATAAACTAAGGTAGATGTCCGAGCACAAAAACACTTCAAAGTCAAGACCGACATTATGAAATCTTTGACCTTCCTCCTGATTTTCGTACTTCTCTTTGTTAACTCCGGTAAGTAAGCAATAAACAGGTATTTTATGGCTTGGTTATTTTAAATTCTATATGTGTCGATCCATCTTACACGCATCTTTGTTCTGGTTTCTTTTCAAGTTTTTGGGAACTCTTGCGGCGGGCTTTTGGAAGGAGAACGTGGGCATTTTAGCCTTCCCACAGCATCCAATCAAGAAGAGTATGGAGGCCCAAGAACGTCCTGCCTTTGGATCATTCAACTTCACTATGAAAATAATGTTCAATTCACACTGGATGCTCTCGATTAAGATTCTCATTTAAATTTGTACCCTGAAGACCAACTTACGGCATGCAATGCGAATGGCTACACAAAGTAAGAATAATCAATTAGATTTCGCTAGATTTGACGGATTTTATTTCAATTTTCATAATTTAACATCATGAAGGCTAAACGCGCAGCATATTGGATCTTCGTTTGAATTCCCTGGAAAAACACTCATCATCGTCCTACCAAACTCCTCAGCTTCTGTCGCATTCTCATGGGACTTTTACAACATTAAACGCAACAGCAACTACTCGACAGTTATGAAGAATTCCGACCACGTTAGCAGTTCGCATGGACAACTAGAATGGGAGCAACTTGAGCCTGAAGAGCGAGTGACTTGGGTGATCAATCCTAGCGCATCTTTCGATATCACATGGAATTTAGATACACGCAGCTCTAGTGGTGCTAATTTGAACTGCGCATGCGTTCATTTTGCAATTTTTCTACTTACTTCTGAAGGAGTTTTAAATGAAGCAGTGAGGTAACTTAAATGAAACAAAAGCATTCCTGAAGATAATACAACTAAAACTTCAAATAATTGCAGGTCTTGTGGTCAGTCTTCGGAAGGTCAACTCAAGGGGTTAAGTGGACGGTTTGTGGTTCTCATTAAGGTGAATACTACGAAAATCCAAGCCAATAAGATTTCAGTTTCTTGGACACGTGTTACATCTGTGCCTCCATGTGAGTGTTTCTTTAAATTAGCTAATGACTGGCGGCTTTAACACAAACTTATTCTCAGATATTCACATATTAATTTTGACTCATAGTACCTGCTTCTACTGGACTTTTCGCCGCAACAGAAGGAGGACTTATTGCTTTGGACTTACAAACTTTACAGGCTACAGCCGTAACAAGTGAATATGCATGCACTGTCGCTGTTAATCACAACCTGGAAAAGGTTTACTGGTCCGAAATTTTTGGCAATTCACGTATAATGCGGTCAAATTTTGATGGATCTTCTAAGGAGATCGTTGTTCCACAGACAGGTGATTCCCAAGTTTTGCTCAATGACACATCCAAATTCTAATGGAAGCCAATTTACTTTGTTTATTTACATGAAGGTGCTTCGATTTTTACGTTGGCCGTCCATGAGCCATCCGGAAACGTTTACTACAGCCTACACGATAGCCATAAAATTTTGGTTTGCGATTCACTTGGAAAAAACTGTCAAGTAATCGTTTCCGACTCATCTTTAGTCGACTACCCGGGCCCGATCACCTTAGATTCTGAAAACGAGTGAGGTCATATTGACGAGTTCTCATGAATTGTTGGGCCTTGCATCCAAAAAGCAACTTTATAAGATATTTTTTAACAGGTTATTGTACTGGGGCCGGTACGGGTCTCCAAGCGTCCTCGTCCGCGCCAATCTTGACGGCAGCAACGCTGCGATAATCTCAAGTGGATTTAAGTTCCTGAATGGCATTGTACTAGAAAGGCCTTCAAACGAAGTCATTTACTGGGTAGATTACTGGGAAAATACCGTCGGGACTATTGATGTTAATGGTGGCTACAAACGAATACTTGTAGAACTGGCGGGGAATCCAGGAACTTTAGGGATTGAAGTTTATGCGGACAAGGTTTATTTCAGTAACTTTTTCAGCAGAAATATTCAAAGCTTGGATACATATTCTGGTACAGAATTGACAACAATTTTCAATACCACTGGAGGAGTTAGATATCTGGCACTTTTCAATGTACCCACACAATGATGTCCACCTTCTCAGTAATTGTTGCATTATAATGTACAGAGAGATCAGGGAAGAGAACCGAGTCTTACTTAATTTGTTTGATGTAGCCCGAATTTAAATTGGCTAAGAACATTTGTCACACAGGTCAAGCTTACAACTTCACTTTTTCACGACCATATTCGACCTGAAATTTCGAAAAAACTGACATTTTTAAGCTTTGACCGGGCTTTTGGAGCTGTTCCAGGCCGAGATCCTAATTTTCATACATCCAATGCAATCCGCCATTTATTTAATAATCCTCCATTTATTAGGCAAATAAATTAGCTCAAATTAAAAAGAAAATGAGCTTGTGAACAGCAAAACTATTAACACCAATGGTCTTCTTCGTCTTCATCTGCTGGCTCTATCGCATATCGTCTCTATCTCCTTCTGTCACTCTGCCAATGGTCTACCTCTAACTACTTTTTCCTCATGTGTCCATACTACTCAATTTATTTTCTATGCTGCCAATGCCAGTTACTCGGTAAAAGGAATGCTTTGAACTTGAAATGACGCGCTCGACAACCCTATACTACTTTTCATATCTGCAGTTTTCTATCATCTCTCGGCTTTTATTCAGAGCTGAAATGAATCCGAAGAGCTTCCGTCTCGCAGGAAGACTGTATTATATCCCTCTTGGGGCCAGCTATAAGTAAAAAAGAAAACAGTCATCATTATTACTACAAATCTATTTTTCTAAATGACTATAAGATTCAGCTTTCCATATAGAATTATTGTAAACTGAAAAGTTGTGCTGTAAGCGTCCTTCCTATTCTAAAATTCAATGTGTCCTCGCACTTCTTTGTTCATATGTACTTTTTCCTCCAGTGTCTGTGGGAGTGATTTTTGCAGGGATGATGCGCATGCTGTTGTGTGCCACTCATATCCTTTGTGTCCGCCAGGTGCAAGCACCAAAATACGACCCAGTTTGTTCCACTGAAACTTGTTTGACAAACTTCTGATGATGACATTTACATCACTTACCGGTTGCTTTCTCTCTGTATTTGTCGCATTTGTAGCGAACTTAACGTAAATCGGGAATGAAGGTAAGGAATTTAATATTCTTAATTAAATTTACAGTTTAACACCTATAGTCAGACACTTTTCTTATACGATGAATTTACTCAACAAATCGCAGGCGAAGGAGGTCTGGGGAAGGGTTCTCTTGCTGAATTGATTCAGTCACTACGAAATTTGTTTTTGATTGACGTGTAATCGAGATATCGCTGTCATTATTAAGATTATTATTATTGTAAATAATGTAACGCTAGATTGTGAGAAATTATATCAATGCCAATGATCTTCCCATTCCGAAATAACTACTGACAGTATTATTAACGGAGATTTTATACGGCTTTAAGTGTGCTTGATTAATCTCTATGTGAATATTAATAAAACTAACGCCATTATTTTAAGTAACGACAATTATTGACTTGACTTACTAATCAAGGGAAAGCTTTCCTAATGATCACATGAATTGCTGTTGTGGAGCCTCATCTGAAAGGCTGAAAGCCTGATAGGGCCTCGCACAGTAATCGGTTCTATAAGCTTTAATCTAACATTAAGTGTATAGAATGTGCAATTAACACTCTTGTTGCTGACGTGCTTTTAATTAATTAATCGTGTTATTATATTGACCTTGTTGGCTCATATGGCCCAGGTTCACAATGTTGACCCTGATGCGTGAGTTACTACAATAATCATAAAAGTAACAGCTATTTCGTGTTAAGGAACTAGTGTTGTTTGACGTGGGAGGGAAGCCTTACATTCGTTACGTCTCTCTCTTTGTGTATGTACGAACGTTATGAAAAAATAATTAATTCTACACAGGCTTTTCGTCAGTATATTCGTATATACGAGCTAATTGGTAATGTGGAATTTTCATCATTTAATACATGTGTCGATCTGCTTATTAGGTTTGTTTCTATGTCTGCGATTTATTCTCAATCTTCTTGCTAAAATAAATCGTATTTATTTCTTGAAGCTCTTTGAACAGTTAGTGTATCATTCATTAGAAGATCTACTGGATAATTGTAGAGGTATCTAGTGGGAGCCAGTTGTCTGAAGTCCAAGTCAATACGCAACATATTGGGGGGTCATTAATGCAGGGTTTATATGCACAATCAATCTTCCTTTTATCTCTATCGTTCTCTGACTATGTGAAAAAATATGGCCGATTGTGGGAGGAAGTAAATAATCACAACACCTCAGCATACTATTAAAGGCTTTTGTGGCGACTGAGCTTCAGTTGGCTTTCACTCTTCCTCACGGCAACAGCAAGGTATGATATATTACGATATTTTACGTGACTTAAACCAACATCAACACTATCATATGACACAAGTTCCAAGTTTTGATTGGAATTCTGGGATCTGATAACCATTGAAAATTCTAGTGGGTGGTCTCCTTTCTACATGCGCATTCCGACCGGCTTTGGCTGAAAGTTACGCGAGCGCTAGAGGCGAGGTTTGTCTTCTGTTAGTTTGATTCGAAATTCCCTGCGTTATCAATCGCAAACCGAGAAGGGCCTTCGACTTCTTAATAAAGGTACGCTTAAGTTGAAATCCAGTGTATGCGAAATTTTTAACGACCTTTAATAACCTGTAATTATTTTTAATTAGACATATAAGTCAGCAATAATGGAACCTGTGCACAAGTCGCCTTACATCGAAGCCTTTGACTTTGAGGTGTTTGATTTTTGGAAGAGTCGACAGTTACTAATGGAGAATCGTTACGTTGCTGTAGGAACGTGCGTCGTATATGTCGTGCTCATTCTTATTGGACAAATATGGATGAAAAACCGAACTGCTTTCAGTCTGCGGCCTTTGCTTGTCATCTGGAACTCGCTACTTGCCATATTTTCCATAATTGGATTTGTCAGGACCTGCCCTGAATTATGGTACACAATGATGTACCAAAAGAATGGCCTGTATTTGTCTACATGTACACAGTAAGTTGGGTGTAAAAATTTGCTTTCACCATGTGAACTGTTGCGGGATATGAATTTCGGTTTCTACACAGCGACATTCTCAACTACTCCACGGCATTCTGGGGCTATCTATTCACCCTGTCGAAGCTAATTGAGCTTGGGGATACTGCATTTATTGTTCTGAGAAAGCAGAAATTGATTT